>BQNB010141972.1:0-15671 GCA_026074375.1 Tanacetum coccineum | reverse complement strand
AACCACTTCCATTCATCTCCAATCCACTTCTATACTAAACCTAATCATTCCTTATCACAAAAATCCACCATGCATAAGTTTTTCTCAAGTTCTTGATTTTTAAGGTTTTTGATTTTAAAGGGTTTAATTAAATTGGGTATAATTGAAGCAACAAGGGTTTGAATGCAAGAGTTTTTACAAGGTTTTGTTTGATTAAAAATTTAGGGTTTTATTAATAAGGGTGTTGTTTGGTTTCGGCTTAAAGGGAAAACCAAATGGGGTTTGTGTGTCTTTGAACTCTTGCATTCGATTGTGTTTGTAAGCACTTTTCCAAATCTTTTATGTTGATTGATTTTTTATTTTGTATGCATATGTATAAAATTATGCTTAGAATCCATGGATCATTGTGCATGTTGTGTATTGAGGTTGGATTATTGATTGGAGATGTTAGTGGACGGAGATAGGTTAGCTAGGTGTATTTTGAAGCTTGTTGGGTGCGAAAAATAACGTTTGGCAAAGTTTTTAAGTGTCACTTTTACTACAGAAAATCTGCGTGTCGATTTCGGTTGGGTGAAAATTTTCAAAACTGATTTTGGGTTTAAGATTATGATAGTGTTTGTCAATATGTACGTTTCGATACAAGGCACGTCCCGTAACTCTCAAAAACAAAGTTTTTATGGTCAAAAGAAATATAGAAAATGTTTCGCTGAATTTCTGCACTATTAAAAATATCAGTTGCTGTCAGATTCGTAAAAGGGCATTTTTTTTTCTCGTTTTCTGGTCCGTTTTGGCCTTCGGCAGAAACATGAAAGTTGCCCGGAATGTCGTTTTACTTTTCCGCCAGGATAACTAAGTCTAAAAACGCATTTTAGCGAGTTGTTTTGACAAGTCAAAGTTAGGAAAATGGTAAAATAAAATTCTGCACTAGTTTTAAAAATATAGTTTGTGCATAACTTTACGAGGGTATTTTAGTCATTTCTGCATTGGTTTGGTCTTTGTTAGGGTAATAACAAACTGAAAAGTTTTTGTCGGAATATAGTCTTAGTGTCAAACATTAGTATACCTATATTCAATAACGCATTTTGGCGAGTCGTTTTTGAAGAGTCAAACTTAGAAAAAAAACATATATTTTAAAAAGTCAAATTTGGTAAAAATTTAAGAATGATCCTTTGGCGTAGTAGAAACCGTTTGAACTTGAAATATTATAACAAGAACTATTTTATAACAAATAAGTCATACTTAAGCTTTCGGTTGTGTCTAAAATCGAATTGGGTATAATGAGTTAGAGTATGGGTGCGTTTGGATGGGTTGATCGTTGTAAATTCGGAATAAGAATCTGGGCAGATTTTTGAGTCGTTTTGTGAGAGTCATAACTCCGTCATTCGGATAGCTTTTATTGATTTTCTTGACCCTAAAAATAACTACAGAGAGTCTACTTTCCAACCAAAGTGGTTTCATGAGTTAAAAGTGAGCAGAGGTTAGTCAAAGTGATTTTACGAGATTCGTTGTCAAATCTGCGTTTGAGGATAGTTTTCTGGGTTGTGTTTGTGAGGGTAGCAGCCATATCAAAACACCTTTTTAATTAATAAAATTGCTACTGTAGGAAGTTCATGATGTCTAGGATTTTCCAGAATTTTTCTAGATTTTATTGAGAGGTCTAAATGGGTCTGATCAAGTAAAACTTTCAAGTGGTTACAACAGTCCTTTTCCGGACACTTCGAGTCGTCGAATTTTTGAAAAATAGTTAGACTTGTCAAACATTTTTGGGAAAAATACAGTAGGTTATTAACACATTGAGGTTGTTAGAAATGGAGTATGGAAGGCATTTGAGGTCGTTTGGTATTTCTTGAAAGGTTGTTGATAACATCAAATATTTAATACTTTTAGTGGCAAAATACCCCCTATATTACAATTTTTAATTAAAATTTTTTATATAAAATAGACAACTGCAAATAGTCCAATAACACTCGTAAACGAGATATTTTCTATCATTTTGTAGTTTTTAGGTGAATTGCAGGAATGTGACAAGAAACAAGAGAAAAATGACTTAAAGTATAAATTCTGAAGGATGTTACGGCGTAACCCCAAAAATGGTTATACCGTAACATATATTAAGCAAGTACGAAGATCAAGGACCACGTTATGACATAACATTATATCTAGTTACGTCGTAACCATGTAGATGGAAGGAAATCTTGCCAAAGTTAGAGTTACGGGTGTACACAATATCTAGTTACGCCGTAACTATAAAGATCCACATATATGGAATGAAGATCATGAATTTATGGAAATTATTTGACGGTTACAGCGTAACACTTTTTGTGGTTACGCCGTAACCAATCAGAAGTCAAAATTGCATTTACTACAAGTTTGCTGAAGGGTTTACGGTGTAACCAGAAACTTGTTACGGTGTAACCAAAAATTGGTTACGGCGTAACCAAAAACTGGTTACGCCATAAAGTCCATTTTTGCCTATATTTTAAAATGTCAACATCAGCAAGGTTACGGCGTAACCACAAAATCAGTTACGCCATAACACACTCAGAAACCTACAAATAGGGGCCGGATTCAGCCTTAAGAATCATCCTTCTCCCTCCCATATGAGGGGACGACTGAGACATCTCCTCAGTCGTTTTCCAGCACTCTCCAGCCTTTCAAGAAGGAAGAATCCGGTCCCGATCATCATCATCATACAGTTTGGTTCGATTATTATGTTTTCATTACTATCATTAATTGACGATAATATTGATTGTATAAATACAGTTTTTGGCTAAGCTTATCTTATTAATTATCATTCTGATTCATTTACTTCTTTCTAATTGTAATTGGGCATATTACTTTGACCATAAAAATGCCAAATATGATGCTCGCTCACCATGACTAGTGGAAAAATCCCTGTTACTATAAAGGCTATAGGGGATGGGATTTGCGAGATAATTGAGGATTAGATGATCATTCAATTCTTGCTTTCACATTAAGTAGAATAAGTGGATCATTAAATTAATTAATAAGTAATTAGGAAATATGCTCATTCTTTCTTTCGTACCAGTTCATTGTATAAGATTTATTTTATCTCAAAACAGCTTTTTAAACGTGACAACCAACTTAAACTCAGATTTTTTAAACCTTTTTGTCTTGGGACGACCGCGGATTTTACCAAAAATACACACTTCACGATCGGGTTCTATTTCCCGGTTAGTGGTGTTGTAAGGTGAATCGATTCGCTTTTGTTCGCGTCTAGATGTCTTAACCTTGATAATGGGTCAAAATAGGTAATTTTCATTAAAAATTACATATTAATCGGAATTGGTTAAAATGAAGTTAAACTTAAGGCAAAACATTTAAGTGGGGATAAATAAGTAAGTTTGGCACTCATGGATTCTACGATATAAGATTTCATATATGTCGGAATATATATTTTACATACTTATGCATTTTAAGCATTTTTCTTATAAATATATTCTTCTACGCACACCATTATTATAGGCCGCGGGTGAGACGTTGTCGCCGTTCTTTCTATGTTGAATTTCTCGTTTGATACTTCTACTTACAGTGAGTTCATAGCCCTACCTTTTCTATTTTAATGGTTTTCATAAACTATTTTCGAGGTGAGAATACATGCTCGTTTTACTAAGTAAACTCATTGATTTCTACTACTTAAGCGTTACATGACTATTTTTACCAAAGCCTAATTTGCTTACTACATGATTTCAGATCATTGAATACCTATATATGGAACCGTGAGTTTTGAACACATTATTTGTTTTACTTTTGGACACAAGTGTTTTACAAGTTGTATGCTATCCAGACTGATGCCTGAACATTATTTCCTAAGTTACCACAATGCCAACTAAGTCCTTTTTTTTATCATGAACCGTTAATTACTAGTGTAGTAAGCACGAATGTTGTGGGTAGATCTATCGGGACTAACAATCCCCACCAGGAATTTCTGGTCACAAGTTGGCCATGGTGCATTTAACATGTTGAGGACATTTAGGGTGTTTGGCATACATCCTATATATTGTAAGGGCACTGACAGTTAAGGTTTCGGGGTCATGAGCTTAGTGCAATAATACTTGTTTCCTTTTAGACTTGGTGAATTTGTTTCTCTTGTCTACACTAATAAACCTTGTGGTCCACTACTGAACATTACTTGAGTTATTAAATCACTACTTGGATTTCGGAAATAATACATTGAAATGTTTTAACTCTACTTTTCTTACTGAAATATTACTTGAATTATTTCAATACCGCTTTTACTTAAACCTATGAATTCACCAACATTATTGTTGACATTTTGCATGTATTTTCTCAGGTTATTACATTGCTAGCTGAGTATTGGGAGCATTCGAGTCGCGCGGATATACATATTTTTGAAGACTTTATGATTTGAGTACCATTCGACAAACGATTTTAAAATGTTTTCTATTGCATTACAAATGGGATCTGTTGTAACCATGATATTTTATAAAAATTATCGAATGGTTGACTTTTCAAAACGTCTCACTTAGAGTCGTTTTCTGTAACTTGTACTTTATGCTATGAAGTATCACCCCAAGTGGTATTCCGCTACGTTGTGATTTTTGAGGGTGTTGCAGAGTGGTATCAGAGCACTGGTTATGGAGATCTAGGTCGTTTTCAAAACCTAAACTATAACCGTTTTTTGAAAAAAATTTAAGAGTCTCTCATTATCTATCCGATATCCGTGCACTCATGCCTCCTGAAAGCTTATACTTACTTTGAATTATTAGGTTTATATAAAGGATTGATTATATAAATACCGAACTCTTTCAAGACATTGCGAGTGATGCAATGGTCTTTGCAACGTTTTCATGACTTTATGATAATATTTTACATAAAAATTTGAACTCACCGCCAAGTGCCGATTCCGCTTGTAACACCCCCAAAATGGATCGCAGCGGAATATGAGTTTGAGGGTGGTACTTCACAGATCAATAGTACAAGATATATATAAGAACGACCAAAAAGTCGTTTAAAACCGATACATTGGATTTAACAAAGTGTTTGTTACAAAAGCACGAAGCTTCACTAGTTCAGAATACAAATTACAAAGATTCTAGATCATAACAAATGTTTTCCAAAATGTAATGCAACCAAATCTTTATGCATCTGACATCCAAAATATAACAACTAATGTATCCCTTGCACCTCGTGTCTTATTGACCTCTTGAAAAACATTGCTTTGAAACGTCAACAATAATGTTGGTGAATTCACAGGTTTATAAAATGTATAATGTAGGACCGCAGGATTTTTCCCATGATAATGAAAATGTGATTACGTTTCCCTAAGCTCATGACACTAAAGCTCGACATGTATGAATTGCAATATAAATTGACAACATTGCCCATGATGATGTTCTAACCCGCAACATTCCAAATCCGACATGGTATACGTCCGTTGTCCGGCATACCGGCACAGTGAGCATGACTAACCCGAACGGGGATGTCAATCCTAAATAGATCTATTTATAACATTTGCGCTCACAACAAGTAATTGACAGTTCATGATAATGGGCTCAGAGGGTTATCGCTACTTAGGCAAACACGTAATCGTAATGTAAAATGTCCACTTGCGTCTAATAGTAAAAGATGCATATGATTCTCACCCCAAAACTTGTAAATCATTATAAATGTAAAACGTGGGGCTATGAACTCACCTTGAGTGAGTGAATCGATAATGTAAATCACAAACAGAAAATGCGTCACGAAAACGTCCGAATGCAACCTAATTAATTATAGGTCGTATGAGTACTAAGTACTTTGAATAACTAAGACCGTATATAATTCCATATAGCTACATCACCATCTAATCGTATTTGTAAAATCATATTTATAAAGTAAAAACGTTTATAAATATCTCTTTAGTAAAAACGGCGTAACTTTCTCGTTTTAAGTCTGTTTCTTACGTTTCTTACATCCACGCTTTCGTATTAAGAAGAGTTATCAAAATATTATATTTTCATATTTTAAGTCCTCTGGTGAACAGTACTTTTTACTGTTCATATACTTTTATAAATTTAACTATCGTAAACTCGTAAATGTCGTATCTTATTCGTTTTGAACATCGATTTTAGTGAATCTTTCGAGCACGTCTTCGTAATTAAAAGTTTTATCTAACTAATGTATTTTTTTCAAAAATGTATCTGAGATGAATAGTGATTTTTACTGTTCATAGATTATATAATTATTTTTATGAACTTTAATTATCGTAAACACAGAAAAATCCATAACTCCTTCGTTATTTATCTAAAAATTATGATTCTTAATGTTTTAGAATCCTAAAAATATGTACTATCTAAGAAAAATAACCAATCTTTTATATCAGAAGTGGTTTGAATTAAGTTTTTATAAAAAAAATTATAAAAGTGTTTATTATCGTATAACTTACAAATGGCGTATCTTCTTCATTATAAATCGGTATTTCGAGTTTCTTACCTTTTTGGAATCCTCATGAGATGTAGTATTTAATAAAAATATAAAATAAATACTTTATATTCGAATTTTAAACAGCCCCTTTTGATCAATTTGTTAAAAATGTGTTTAAACTTATTTTTGTAACTTTTTAGTTTACTAACTTTGTTACAAGTCCTCTACAACCATTTATATCACATGTCTTACATACTTAAGGTCCTTAGTCCATGATTTGTCCAAATATTATCCAAGATAACAAGATTAACAAGTCCTTATACCACTTTTACTTATATACTCATTAAGTAACTTTTTAAACCATTAGTTTATATATACACTTTTTATACATAAACCACACTTGTACAATACTTATACTACCATTCCCACATGATATTAACATTCATATAACATATGTAAAAGTATATCATACCATGATCACAAGTAAAAAATCCATTTTTCATGTAAATAAGTTTCCTAGATGGTGATTAACTACATAGTCATTATATACACATAAAATCATGAATGTAAAGAGATTAAGGTTTTTAGATAACCTTAATATGATGTAGGATGATGAACAATATGATCTAAACCCTTGTTTAGCAAACAAACCCTAGCTTCCAAGTCTTACAAAACCCTAATCCAAAGAAAACCCTAATCTTGCATTTTCTTTGCTTAACCCTTTTAAATGCTTAACCAAGTCTTCAAACCTTCTTGGGATATCTTAGATATATTGTAGGAATACTTGTATGTGTTGTAAATAAAGTTGTATGGATTTGGTAGAGGTGTTTGTTTTGGCCGTGGGTTAAAGGAGAGACAAAGGGAGAGTTTTGTGTTGTTAATCTAGTGAAAATGAAGTGTGTGATATATCTATTACTAGTTGCTTCCTTATATAACACTAGGAATTATCAAGATTGCTATAGAAAGTCCAAGACAAGATGAGTAAAATGAGGAAGACATTTGGTGAAACACTAGTCATACCATGAAGTTTTAATGAGTTGGTGATGTACATGTACCTTAGCTAGTGAAGATTTCTTGAAAGGTTATACAACATGTGCTAAATGTAAAGTCAACTAAAATATCTTTGTGTTTTTATAAGCCCCTATCCGGCCATGAATGTATATGTATAGAAAATTTTATAATTTTTGAGTATTGGGTATAATTGTGGGTATTTGGTTGAGTATAGATAGGTATTGGTGCTTCCGGGTATGCCTAAATGTATTTAATTGCGAAACGTAGACACTTTACGTAACCAATAAAAATAAAATGTGCAAAGTTGATTATTACTTTCGTAAAAATAATATATTGCTTGCTTGACGTAAACCTTTAATTGTTTGATGCCCGTTTACGTTGAATGACAATTTTTAGCTTACGCGATTTAACTTAACGATAATAAATTAAAAGCAAACGCGTACAAGACTAAAAATAAATAGTGAGATAAATGACGTCGTACAATGACCTAAAACACGGAGAGTTATAGAGTTCTTGCAAGTGTGTAGTGTATGTGTTACAATCACTTTATAGCTTCTATTTATAGTGAACCTTGATCTAGAAAACCTTCTCTACAAAACCATGTAAGATTTTGTGTGTCTCATGGTGGTGCTCGGTTTAGGGCTCAAAAGGAGGGAACAAAGATAGTTGTTTAATGATTAAGTACCAAGCTAGGTTAGTTTATATTATATGGTGGTTGTAGGGTTAAGAACTTGTGTTGTGCTTTACCAACATGGAGATAACAACGCATACTTAGAGACTTTGAGGTTTTCTTCTCTCATTCTTGTTGTCAGCCGCGGGTTTAGGAAACAAAGAGGACAAAAAGAATGTTTAAAATACAATCTAGGTATTGTAAGTGTAGGTGCAAGGTTATTGTCTTGTAAGAGAATGATAAGACTACACAAACATGCTTGCCTAATGCTTCTTTTAGTGTTTCTTTGTTTAGTCGTGGGTAAGAAACAAAGGAGACAAAAGAGGTTCTTTGATCCATTGGTTAACAACTAGTATTGTTTAATGATGTTAGTGGAGAAAGGATGGTTTAATTTCAAGCTTATATGTGTATGTATGCATGATTTGCATGGAATTTGGCTTAGGGGATGAATTGGTTATGAGAATATAAAGTTTTTGGGTATTGTGGGTATTAGTGGGTATTTGTTGAAGTGTAGGTGGGTTTATGGTTTGCCATGCATGCAAAAGTGTAGTTTTATTGCGTTACGTAAACGTTTTACGTAACAAAAAAGCGTAAAGTTATAAATAATCATCCAAATAACTTTATAACATTTACTTGATGTAAACATTTAATTGTTTGATGCCCGTTTACGTTAAATGCTCATTTTTTAGTTTACGCGATTTAACTTACACGATTTAAATAAAAAAGTAAATGCGTAAAAGCCTAAAAATAAATAATGGAATAAATGAAGTCGTTAAATGACCTTAAAATACGAAATGTTACAGGCTGTATACAAGAGAGGAGAGAAATGAGTTGAAGTTTTTGCTTGAAAGTGTTAAGTGTGTGCATGGCTCACTTTTTGACTCCTATATATAGCATGAGAACTAGTTGGAATACCACTTTCAAAACCATCAAACTATAAACACAATGGATGGTTGGTTTGAGCTAGGAGGGTAAGGTTTATAGATTTTTATAATGTCCTAGGTGTGTAAGAAGTATGGAGTTTGTAAGAGAAAACATGAAAGTTGTAAGAGGAAGTAAAGTGATTGTAAGATAGATGTGATGGAAGCATACATGCTTGATCTCTTTTCTTTTTTTCCTTTGAATCTGCCGAATACACCCATGTGTATGACAAAGTTGGTGGTTTTTGGTGGCTTGACTAGTGTACATGCTTTAGGATTTGATCCTTTGGTTAATAAATATACTAGTTTATTAGATAGTGGGATTGTGTCTGATTTAATTTGATGTTGTTTGAGTATACACGGCTTAACTCTTTAAAATAGGTAAAATGGTATAGGTTTTGGGTATTGGGTATAATGTAACACCCCCAAAATGGGTCGCAGCGGAATATGATGTTCCGGGGGCGTTACTTCATAGATCAATATCACAAGATATGAGAACGACCTCTACAAGAGTTGTTTAAAAACTAATACATTGGATTTCATACATGGTTTGTTACAAAAGCCCATAGGCTTAAATTGTTCAACTTGAAAAGTAAAGATTTCACAACAAAACAATATTCCAAAAGTAATGCACGCAAATCTTTATAGTGATATGACTTCAAAAGACGACCATCTAATGTACCTATGACTTGCACCTTATTGACCTGAGAAAACATATTTAAAATTGTCAACAATAATGTTGGTGAATTTATAGGTTTATAAATTTAATGAAGCGGATAGCAAGATTTCCCTGTAATAAAGCAACGAATACAATATCACAAAAATGTATTACGATATGCACTAAGCTCATGACACTGAAGCTAAACAATGTATGTATATCAAATACATATAAATGATGGTGCCCAATGTAGATGTTCAACCCGTAACATCTATGAGTCCGAAATGGTATACATTCGTCATTTCCGGCCAACCGGTAAACTAGCAAGTGCTACTTGCCCGAACGGGGATGTTAATTCCCAAATAGATCTATTCATAACATTCGCGCTTACAATCCAGTAATTAACAGTTCATGATGATGGGCATAGTGGGTTATAGCTACTTAGGCAAACTCGTAATATTTGAATTAAAATGTACTTGCATCCATTTTGTAAAATAAACATGATCTCATCCCCGAGATTTGATAAATGATTGAAAAGTGTAAGATAGAGACTAAAAACTCACATCAAGTAATGATAACGGAATAGCAAGGTTGTGGCACGAAAAATGAAGCAAAAGACTTTATCCGCAACCTAAGCAAAAATAATACATATTTACTAAGCAGAAAATATAAAACAAATACTTGCAATCTCGTCCTTAGTGTGTACTTGAGCTCCATTTAAAATAATGACGTTTGAAAGTAAATTCTCATGTTAAAGTGGTCAACTTTATTGGGTCAATTCGTTCAAAATACAAGTACGCAATTTATGACATCAGACATTTTGGAAACTAGGTTGCATATACTCTAAAACATTAGTTAAGTTTGGTCCTTGGTTTGGTCTCTAAGTGCGTCTAATAAATTGGCTAAGTTGTGACAAAAATAAAGTAAATGTGTTAGAGGAAAAGTTAAGTTTTATTTCTAAAATCCGTGTGACACACGTAGAGTTTTAGGATTAGTTTTCAAATTCGTTACATAATGAATTTACAAACCAAAAGTGGATTTGAAAACTAGGTCAGGTCGTCTATAACTTTTGTCATTTAAGTTTTGCCCAACAACGTCGTTTAAAGGGTCAAAAACGTGTCTAATCTTGGGGGTGTCGCGACTGGGTCTAAGCGGAAAACAATATTTTGGCCAAGTGTTTTATAAGTGATTTTTGATAGATTTTGGTCGTAGATTATGAACACGTCACTCAGTATTATGACAAGGCAAAAACATATTTGAAAACTAGGCCAGCTCTACTACCAATTGCCCTTTATGAGTTTAAGTCTTGCTGTGGCTAAAATAGTTAAAATTAAGGCCAAAGGTGAGGGTGTCGCGACCTGAATTGCCAACAGTTTTAACTGTTGGAACAACACTAAATTACGACTCAGTTTGCGAGTTCGTTACTCAATATCATAACAAACTAAAAATACCTATGTAAACTAGGCTATGTCTACTACAATTCACTTTTTATAAGTTTAGTGGGCCGAGGTCGTTATCGTGGTTAAAAACGAGGCCAAAGTAGGGGTGTTGACCATTCAGCCAACATTATTAACTTGGTCAAAAAACATTGCAGCAGTACTAACTTTATAATCAGTTTGCGAACTCATTTCTTAATCATTTTCCGTGATTCAAGTTGCTAAATAAAGCCTACCATGTCGACTATAAAACGCCCCTATTTGTTGACTCTATGTCCAAGTTTAATTAGGTCGAAACAAAGCCTAAAGTCGACCCAACATGGCAGTCTTAACACAGTGTAAAATGACAGATTTTCGCCTAACTTTGGGACCTTCTAACTTCGTCAATACTTGACGAAAACTAGGAATTCCAGGGGTAAAACGAAATGTCCCATGTCTTATTTATGAAATGCACGAGGTTTGATTATATATTCTACTTCTAGTGGTCGAAGGGTGTACTCAAAGTCACTGGTGTGGGCTGCATTTCATGATAACATAACATATGCATTTTCCTTTTATCTAACCAACGAGTCTAATCTATAAATGGTTGACATGCTAGACCTATTACCCTCGCATAACTATGGCCCATATTTCATTAGTCACTTCATAGTTTTATGGGGTTTCACTCGTTATTTCGTTATACATCAGTAGGTAATAAAATGGGTTTTGTTTCTTAATAGATTTCAAACACACATCATGGACACAAGAATAACATATAGTATATAAATAAATGAAGTGATTTGCTTACAAAAGGTAGGGATGAATGCGTAGAAGACTTGACCTAAAACGACTATGAATGCTCGACCCTTTGTACCCTTCACGTATACAAACCAAACACCAAACATTTACCCAAACCGCGATGGTTTTGCACCCCTTGTGGAACCGTACTTGATCGTTTGACCGCTTGTCTTAGTGTGGTTGTTCGTAAGAGGAATGAACCCAAAGAAACCTAATTAGGGTTTCTTGGAGTTTTAGGGTTTCTAGTGTTATAGTGAGAGATGATTGTGTGGAGTTTTGTGTGTGTTGTATATGAATCGAAGGACCAGGAATACAAGAATAGGAGAACCAAAATGAGGAAGTAGAGTATGAGTATGATTGTTTGAACCTTTTGTAATTTCTCCTCTTGAGTTGCAAGAAGCAAGTAGTCTTTTATACACACATAGATAGGCATGTATAGTATTTCAATTGATGGTCACATTCATATGTTAATCCATATAAGGCAAGGAATTTTTGGGTTTAAACATGGCTAATGTACAGGATTATAAAGGTAGATACTATTTATGGCGTGGAAGCGGAACCAAGGGAGGGCAGCTGTTGGGAATTATATTTGAGTTGATAAGACAAAACACGAATGAAACAAGATGGAAACAAAAGGACCAAAGTCGTCATTGTGGGATTCTACAAGATGTAGAAGAAAATAAAGATTTGGTCAAAAAGAGATAAAGATGAATATTTAATTGATTTACTCATTAATATCTTTTAATAGTTTCCATGTAAAGCCTTGACTCCTTATGCTATAAAAGGAGGTCCATGCATATTGTTTTAAGCATCCAGAAAAGTGTGTGTTCTCAATGAGAGTCGACTAAAAGAAAACGTGTGTGTGTACACGTTTAGTTAGTTAGTAGATAGTTGTAGACGTCTATAGTTTAGCCTCAAGGATTGTAAATCCCTGTTACTAGTTAGAGTAACCGATCTATTCTGATCAAATAGTATTTGGGGCTGTGATGAATAAAAGAAAAACCTTGAAGTAACTTTGATTCTATGTTATTATTCCGCTGTGCAAATTTATTAATCATTGTTATTTCGATCCTAGATAAAGTTCTAATAAAACTGAGCTTAAACGATCATATTAGTTTCCATAATTGGTATCAGAGCCATAGGGCTCTCGATCTAGGATCTACAAGGTGTTTTGGTGTCGCATCTATCAAGAAAAGAGATACGAATTTTCTGTCTTGGTTATCATGTCGAATCTGGTTATATTAGGGTTTTTCAGCAACCCTAATTTGATATAACAGGAAGTTTGTTCACAATTGTTATTGATTGGTTCGTGACAACAAGATGGTTGCTGATTGTGATTCTTAGTTACATAATTCAAGAGTTCTTTGGAACTTATTCTATGAAAAGAATCATTAGCAGTTGATGAGAATGATGAATTAGTGACAGTTTAGTGACAAAAAAGTGTCGCTAAAAGAGGCGTCGTCTGGATACTTAAAAAAAGTATCCTTAAATAGTCGTTATTATATTTATACTGCTGCGCTTCCTCGTTTCTACCATTGTCAATAACGACACACAGTGACAGTTTATTGTTAGTACTACTGTCCTTGGTTAATACTGCTGGTTTATGATTAGTACTGCTTATGAGTACTTAGTACTGTTCTTCATACATTAGTACTGCCAGTTGTATGTTTATACTGCCAATGGCAGTTAATACTGCTAGCCTTATCTTTGAAGGTTAGTGGTGATGCTTATGATTATTAGTGCTGCCAGGAGACGTTAATACTGCCAAGTAACTGGTTAATGTTGCCAAAGGAAGATTAGTGCTGCCAGTTTATGTTAATGCTGCTAACACTAAAGGTTAATGCTGCCAGTTTATACTTAGTACTGCTAGTATGATTAATACTGCTAGTATATTTTTAATGCTGCCAATATTAAGTTTCTGTTCTGCTGCTAGGGTAAATGTTAGCAGTTACTATGTTTGATTAAAATTAGTTCACTACTGTTAGGGCTTAAAAAGATACTACTTGCTAGTTTGTGTCATATTGGATATCACACAAGAGAAAGTAATGTTTGGTTTTAAATGCTCTTAAACGTTTAAAAGGCTCGTATTTGGATTAATTAAAGAATTGGTTACGAAGAAGATTGTTTATGATTTATTTGACGATGAAGTGGAACTACTTGGGTACGTGTTTTATCATATCTTAAATGGCTTACAACATTTGGAGGTAAGTTGTTCGTGCTTAGAAACGATGTGACGAAGACTTGACAAATCTAGCAAAGGTGTGATCTAACTTATGGTGCTCAATGCTCACATTTGCTATCACATTGGTCTGGTGTCTCATAGAAGATGAGGATAATTGTCAAGAGGTTGCGATCTACTTATATTTCATAGATTTATTTATAAGTTTGACGTCACGTGGATAGTACAAGATATAAGACATAAGTTTGGGTTATTTTACTTCTACATCAAGTTTGTTATATTTAGTTTTCTTCATTAGTAATCATTACAGAGAGCCTACAGAATTGAAGATGTTCATGCACTGTTTCAAGGGAAGGTCATTACTACTGCTAGTCATTGTTAATACTGCTAGTTTACACTTTATACTGCTTGAGTTCATTATTTGTGTTGAACTTCATGGAGGGTAATTTGAGTTAGTGAAAAGCTTGGATTAAAAGTCTTGATATATAATGTGTGGTTGTGAAGATCAAAGTTGCATACAGTCCCCTATTGGATAAAGACAAAAAGGGGAAGATGATTATATGAAGAGCACCTTATAGATCTTGTGGAGGCATTGCATGGAGAGTTTAACTTAAGGGGAAGATCTTAAGTTAAGGGGAAGCAGTTAGCTGTTTACAAAGGAAGTTTTGTTTCATTCAGGGAGATGATCACGTCTCAACTTCAGGGGAAGCTTTGGCTTTACGATGAAGTTCATACACGACTTTGTTTGTTTTGTCATCATCAAATAGGGGAAGATTGTTGGGATTCTTGATTTGATGAGACAAAATAAATAAAAGAATGAAACATAAGGACTAAATCTAACATATCAGAATTCTACAAGCTGGTGGAGAATTATGAAAATTTGGTTAAAGATTTACAAGATAAAGATAAGAAAGTATTTAAATTAGTTTAATTAGTTTCCTTATCATATTGATTTACTTCCTTTGTAAGTCATGATCTCTCCCTATATAAAGAGATCATAGACATAGGTTTTAGATATAGCAGAGTCGACTGATGAGAGTCGAATAGTAAAAGGTGTGTGTGTGTACACCATAGTTAGATAGTTAGTTGGTGTAGCCCTAAGATTGTCTTTGGGGAAAGAGGGAAACGTATGAATATAAAACCTTGTTTAACAATAATGATGTTCTTTATTTAATTCCGCTGTGCATATTATTTTCATTGTTATTGTCAATCCTAGATATAAAGATCTAACCAATCTGAGCTTAAACGATCTCAACAATTTTGATGAATTCAATCATGAACTCTAGAACTTCATCCTTCGATCGTAGAAATTTCATCCATGTAAACCGAGAATAATCATCAATGATAACCAGTATATATTTTCTCCCATTGATACTTTGAATCCTCATTGGCCCGCAAAGATCCATATGCAGCCGATAGAGTTTTTATTGAATAGAGTCTTCATCTTTGGGTTTGTGGGAGTGTTTTTGCTTTTACTAAAAGCACAGGCAGAGCACAAGTGATCCTTCTGATACTTTAGTTTTGGAAGACCTCGGATGAGACCTTTTTTGGAAAGAGAAGTGTTGATCCCACACCTTGATCGGTTCTTTATGATATAAAGAGTTTGCTACCTTGGAAGAATCCAAAATAACAAAGATTGAGACTTTGTAAATAT
>BQNB010141971.1:0-17196 GCA_026074375.1 Tanacetum coccineum | reverse complement strand
AGTCGAAATTCAAAACAAAACTGTTAACAGTAAATGTAAAAATCTCAATTTGCAAATAATACTCGCAGCCCAAGCTAATCAAAAATAGTCCAATCCAAATGCAAGCCCTTGACAGTTTCACGTAGGCCCAAGGTAAAACAAACACAAGCCCAAATTGCAATTTCTATACTAACCAAATGAGCCAACATATCCTAAAAAAAACTTAATGTGTACCAATTGCTTAAGGCCTATTTTCAACGATTTAATCACCTAATTAGCTATAAGCCAGAAAAAAAACAATAAGCTCACTCGAATAAGCTAACACACAGAAATAAACCACGATTTTACTTCAAAAGAACACTTAAAAGTAACAAGCACGAGTTACAACTAATTAAGCACTAGCAAATCTTAAACGAGACTTTAATATCTATCAAGCTTAAGCAATCTCAATAAGCCAGAAGTGAGAAAAGCACTTTTAATAACCACATAAGCACTAGAAAAAGAAATCATGAAAATAAGCTAAAACACTAAACACCTTTTTCATAAATCGAATCTAAATGTTAATAAGATATGCGAAACTTAGCCAAATAAGCTTCTAACCACTTATAAGCAAACGAAAACAGCAACGAGGACCTAGAATAAGCTATAAGCATTAAAACTTCTAAAATGATAAATCGAATAAGCACATAAGCACTCAAAAATTTGATTAAGCAATATTAGCTCACTTAGATCCAAATAAGCTGTATAGAAGCTTATTTTGACAGAAAATAAGAGGTTTTAATAAAACAAAAATGAATTAAGCACAGAAATAAGCTAAATTCGAGCTTATTTTAGCTTATTATTTTGAAAAGTGTTTGAAAACTTTTGGTAATGAATCAAATTAGCTTAGAGAGCTTATAAGAGTCATTATTTAAGTTTTAAAGAACTTTTGATAATATTAAGTTGCAAGAATAAGCACGAAAATTCAGCTTATTGAATAAGCTATACGAAAAAAGATTAACGAGAGAATAAGCTAACAAAGAAACAAAACAAGATCTTTAATCAACTTCAAACGATATTCATTAGATCATTACATTAAGCTTTCGAAATGAGCAGGTACAATAAGCTGGAAAACAAGAATAAGCTAATACAAAAACTTTAAAAAGCTAAAAACTAAAAACTAAAAAAATAAAAACTAACTAACTAGATAGTCAAAAGTAAGGGGAGCGGATGGGCTTTTATAGGGTGCCAGGGGTGAAAACATAAATGTGGTCCAATCATTTCGTAATCAAGTAGCCAATCATTGGCCAGTAAACTCGTTCCCTCAGATCATGATTATATAAAAGATGGATCCACCGTTGAAAGAAGGCCACGTGTCCATTCATAAAGCTTCATTCCTACGCAGTGTATTTCGTCCACAGGATTTGTTTTCATTTGAATTGAAAGTGAAATTGAGATATACAACTTTTGTGCCACGTGTCTGAATTTCATATGCTTACCCAAAATAAGTGCGCTGGCACGTGCGAGCATAGGAATTAATTTTCCTTCATGTGACATTAACGTCACTACTTCAATACAAATCAGATTCTAAACTTAAATTTGGAAGTGAGCTTTTATTCCTTGTTGGGCTTGCGATATATTGGGCTGGCCTGACCCATTTAAATGGGTTACGAGCTGGCCCATTAAGATCCGAGGGCACCATTGAACTCGTATTCTCGCACTCTTTCCACTGGTATGCTTGGGGACATTTCACGACTTTGTCTTGGCTTTGAGAAATAATTAAACTTGACCAAATTGAGCCTAAGGGATGAACATCGTATGTGTATCCGTATAGTGATAGGGTATTATGGTAATTTCGCATAAAAATATGTTGCACTGTTGGTCCCTTGTACTTGTTTTTTATGTTACACCTGTACACTTCACATCCCATCAGCATTAATTTTTTTTTCTATTTACTTCCCCTACACCTATGATCTCTATCATTTCACAAGATTATTCCCGCCCAAATCCATTTCAAACTATCTCACAACTCAGACATAACAATTTTTTCTATATTCAAATCATACATGCAATGGTGTTAACGGGATGGAAGCTACGTAAAAGAAAGTGAACGAACACCACCTTTTAAATTATCCTTAGGTTCCAAATCAAGTCTCACTCACACCTCTACGTTATCACTCATTTTTCATGTCTAATTCATTTCACAAAAACCTTAATCATGCATCTACCTTTATATAGATGGCTAATATCTTTTGTCTACCATTTTTGCTACCACCTTTTATACAACCTCATACCTCATTATGTGATCATTTTAATTAACATTTCACAAAGCCCGAGAAGAGCAACAATAACTTTTTGATGCAGTTCATCGTATGCTAATCATCATCTGTCTTGACATTATCAAGATCATCGCTTCCGTCCTCATTTTTCTTCTTTTTTATTTATCTTTATTTTTCCACACCTTATGTCTGGATGGGCATGAATAAAGTGGGAGAGGAAACACTTTGTACACATAGAGTCTTCACTATTCACACCTTTATTTTTTTAACCATCCTATACCTGACAATCTCTAAACCATTCTTCACTCTTGGTGGTGATAACTAGTTCTAGTACATTCTTAAACCAATCTCGAGTCTTTCATCGAGTCATCTTCACATGAATATTCACTATATAACCTTTCACCACAACCATAACCTAATAGTGACTTACCACCACCAACAACCCGATGAATGTTTGATTATTTGAAACCACATTTAACAATAGCAAACCTATCCCAATTTGATGTCCCTCTATAGATCAAATGGCCATCCTCATCATCCCCGACACTCATAAGCATCTTTGCCTATGTTGTCAATAGTCAAGTGAATTTCATAATAAAATACGTCTCATTCTCAAACACAATCCTTACGATCGCTATACTCATAATTTATCACTACATAATAAATCCCCTCACGTATAAATGTTGGTCCTTACATCTTGTAAAAATTTCTTCTCACTTCTAATAGTCTTCTCACTTTTGATAGTCTTCTCACCTCTAATAGTCTTGTCACGTATAAATTTCTCCTCTACATTTGTGACTACTTAATTATTTCATCTGAAATATTTAAGTAATTTTAATTTATGAAATGCAAATTAAAAGTCACTCCTTTACAAAATTCGTCACCTGAGAAAACCATATACATTTTTGTTATATGTCATGTTTGCATAGTAGTAATCATACGAAAGTGTTATAATGAAGGAGAAGAGCTAGAAAGTATTTTTCATCATTTTCTAAATTTTCATTTCAAAAGGAAAATAGAAATTAGAGGGAGAAGTGAATTACAAAATGTAAAGACTTGTATAGATACCCCTCCTAGATGGGTATTTATACTTATTGCTAATCCTATTTTATTTTCCTAACTTTAGTTAAACCTTGGTCAACTTTACTTAACTTTGACCAAGATAGACTTTATTACATTATAATTACTAATAAAACTATAAAACTAATCAAAATTATACAAAGACCAATTCATATAATAATAAACACTTTTCTTAAACCTAACAATCTCCCCCTAAGGGTTGATTATTACAGATCTTCATCGTCGGTAGAATTGGTCTTCCATTCATAAAAGATTCATTTTCTCATTTTCTTTTGTCACTCAAAATATATTTTCGCCATGTTTCTCCCCCTTCAAAAGGATCAAAATCCGTATGATGTTCATTGTGATATGCGAAAAGTTATTGCTTTTTAAACTTGGCTTTCCAAATTTCCTATATTTTAGTATTAGCTGCTTGATCTTGAGGCTTTGACTCCATATTCAGATACAATTGATGTTGAGGATCAGCAGATGATTTTTCAGCAGTTGACGAGCTTGTTGTGGGATAAAGATTAAGAGTTGTATTCTGCATGTGCTTTTGAAATAGCTATTCAATCATATTGGGTCCATGAGTGGCAAATTCTTTGGCGATCATTTCTTGTGCTTTTGTAGGATCAACTTCACGATCTTTGTTTACCGCAAGATTAACCAATCGAGGCATCTCCTTTTTGATCATCTCATTAGTCTTTGCAAATGTCGTTTCAGGCACAACCTCGTTGCAATGATCAGGAACTTCTCGAATCTTGCTCATAAAAAATCATGAGTAACAAATTTATTTTTTATATGAGAGTGAATTTGACCACGTCGTCTACACATGCCAGTAATACTTCTGGGTAAAGTCTTTGTCTTGTATGAAATAAATCTTTTCTTGCGTTTTGTTGTGGATGAATCTTTAGATGTGGTAGCAGTTGTTGGTGATACAGTAGCTGTTAATTCCTCAAAACCTGTTCTATCAAAAGATGAAACATTCATAGGGGATCTAGCTGGTGAGAGAATTGGTGTCTGCTTCTGCTCTTTCCTAATCTCCATACTATCCGTTGCAACATCAATATCTTTTTCCTTAACAACCTCATCCGTCTTTTCAACATCTTTAATATTCATTTCCCTCTTAATCTCTTTATCTTTCTTCTCTTTAGCAATCTCATCATCATCATCAGTGACATTTTCTGGATTTTCCTTATGACTCCCGGGCTCTAACCTAGTACCAGAATCATTAACATCATCATTAAGTATAGAATCAACAAACTCACTCGTATATGATTCTTCATCTTCATCACCTTCAACCATCTTTTCAATCTCATCCTCATCCAGTTTCTCTTGAACTATTGCAATATTTTCTTGAGCTTCAGCAGCTAAAGCAGTTTTGTGTAATGTGAGACTTAGAATGGTTGCTTCAGCTACTTTGTCTCTTTCTCGATCATCACCTAGACATGGAATTAGATTTGTACTTTGTTTCTTCTTTCTGATGGTTATTTTGTGTAATTTCCTTGGTGAACTTGATTCTCCAACACTCTGCTTCCTCTTCTTCCCCTGAGGACTAGCAGTAGAAATGGTAGGTGTCCTATGGGCTCTAGGTGTAGACCTATGCGCTCCTTGGGTAGAAAAAATCAGTTGCGGTTGATTCGTTGGAACATCTACATTCCTAAACACCGTCTCATACTCTTTAAAGTCATCAGTGGCATGGATTTCCTCTGTCAGAAACGCATCTGGAATTAGCATCCCTTGTACAAGCATATTCCTAGTAGTATACATACTAACCAATGGAATATCATCCTTGATGGAATGATAATCCTCTTTAATCCTTTAAGGAATATTTGGGAATTTCTTTATCAAATCAGCAATTATGAGCTTGATGAAACGAGGATACTGGATGGATTCCTTCTTCTAAAACACATTGTTCATGAAATCCCACCATAGAAGAGTAGCATAATCAACATTTGTTTAATTGCTCATAGCATGAAACAATTAAAGAATGTTTATCTTTTTCTGATCGTGTTCAGATATTCATGTTGTTAAGTATCGGTTGAACACCTTGAACATTGTTTGCCATGGTTGAACTAGATTCTTTGTGTAGAAGGCGCTCACTTTATCAACCACACCTTGATAGCCAACCCTATTCATGAAAGCTTCAATAGTTTGAATGTTAACCAGTGTGACAAATAGATTTTTAGGAGTTTCCACTGGTAAATGAAGACTGTCACAAAACATATCCATAATGTAAGTAAATTTCTCAGTATCCAACATGAACTTGATCGTGTCTTCAGTATCAAGTACTTTGCTCACTGTCCTCCAGAATTGTTGTAAATACACAACAAGGACATCAGCAATAGCAGTTAAAGCATAGCACAATGGATGATCAAGTAATATCTTCCCAAAAATCTTGCACTCAAGAGAGCATGGAATACTTTAAAACACAACATAGTTGTTGCATCTCCCAATGGTATGGTATTTTGGAACTAGTTGAGCAGCTGGAATTAGCCATTGGAAGACTATATGATGACATGAAATAATTAGTGAAATGAGATAAAGTTTCTAATTTTCACATTTATAACAGTTTTGTCTCTTTCCACTATGTCTGTTTTTATATGTTTTGGCAATTCTTTTTTAGCATATTCTGATCATTTTCTTTCTCATGTGCCATTTCTTGCTTTTTCGGGCACATGCCATACGCTTTATTTGTCTTTTTCTTTTAATCACATTTTGTATGCTCTGACATTTCTTTTTCAAGCATACTTTGATTTGTTTTTTCGCGTATGGATTTTATCTCTCTTTCTATTTAGTATTTCCTCACCAAAAAGCATTTGTGAAACGATACTCTTTCAAGAATAAGAAAGATATACTCTGATTTAGAAAATATCAACCTGGCAAAAACACAGGTTGTGACAAACATTCATGTTTAAGAAATCCAAGAGTATAAATTTATATTCTTAAAAAAACTTTTTAGTGAAAGAGTACCACTTTCTGACACAAAGATACGGCTTTTTGATTAGAAATTGAGATAATCATTCCAAAATCACAAGTTTTTTAAAGATGTTTGAAAATAATGATTATACAACCAATCTAATGAAACAATAATTGGATGGTCACTAAGTCACTCACTCCTCATTCTGTTCAATGCAGAAAATGATCGAAATCGGACATGACTTAGACCATTTACCCAATTATGTATAATAGATAGTCATAAATCACTTTTGAAATGGTTTTTGAAACAATCTATTCAAAACTTTGAACTTTGCCTTTTGATGAAACATGCGAAACTTATGATCACAGACAGTTGAAGCATCACTTTTTTTTATCTTCATTGTTGAATCATTGATCACTTGAATGAAAAAATTTGTTTTACAAAGCATATACTTATATACGATATCTAGATAGTTAGCAGATTGCTCGATCCTCATCTTGTTAATTTTAGAAAATGGTCGAAACCGAACACAATCTTTACTATTTGATCCATTTATCTATATAAAGATATGATTTTATATAAAAAAATTATCATTTGTTTTTGTAAGATGCCATTTTGTTTAACGATTAAGCACATTTGAGTTTTTTTTTTAAATGAAAATTGGCCCATTAACAAACTCTTCTAAAACCCAAGTTAAAAAGCCCATTATGACTTACAAAACCAATTTTAAGCCCAAAATATCATTTACGAAACCAACTCATTTGGCCCATTACTTTTTACGAAACCCAATTGATAAGTCCATACGAAACCGAAACCTGAGTCATTACTTTCATAAACATAATTATCCACTTGAAAAATGATAAACTGGATGTTTTGACTTATTTTTCAGCTTATTTATCATCTTTTAACAATTTAAGCTCAATCTTATGTTAAAAAGCAATTTCTCAAAGTCACGAAACCTATCATCATTACAAAACCTCATGATCTTAATCCACAAATGATATTTTCAGTGATCAATCAATCCCAATCATGTTACAAGACATACATTAACATTTTGCCTCAATCAAATTTACTTTTTAATCACTTTGCATATTTACGAAACCCTAGATCTATACGAAAACTATTTCAATCAATTAATATCAACAAATAATCACAAATAAATAAAATAGATCATGTTTTCTTACGTTTTTCTATCATAGCTAACCAACAAAATGATTTGGATCGTGTTTTCTTTGTTACGAAAGCTCAAAGAATTTACGAAACCTTTTTTGATTATTTTACGAAAGTAATAAGGTTGCGTATGAAACTGTTTCTTTTATTCTTCCGAAAATGACTTTCCAATTTTGGCAGTTTTAGTCCCTCAAGTTACTTACGTAAGCTCTTTTGATACCTACGAAAAGCTATCTTTTTGAACTTGTCATTTCAGACCCTCAAGTTTCTTTCGTATTCAATAAGCACCCATATGAAAGTTATCCTTTTGCACTTTTAAACGTTTAGCCCTTGTAGTTACTTTCGTAAACTTTTGTGATCCAAAAACAATTTTATAACTCCCCCTTGAAGTTAGACCACTTTTTCACATCAACCTTTTTGAACTATTTTACAGTTAAGTTCCCGTTTTGACTTAAAATTTTCATAACTCCCCTCGAACAATTATCTCTTTTTGAAATTTCTTTCTTTTTGATAAAAAAGTTCAAAATGAAGTTATTTTTGCTTTTGAGAACACATTTTTATTTTTTGATGATGATTTGACTGATAAATTTATAACTCCTCTACAATAAAATATCTAATTAAAGAACTTTATTGAAAGATAGTTAATTTTGCAGTTTTTAACATTCTTGAGAAGATGTTTGAAAATTAAGAATTTCATAACTCCCCCTCAAATAAATGTCTAATTAAAGAACTTATTCAAGAGATTGTTATTTCTTGCAATTTTGCACACTTGAATTTTTCAAACTTGATGATTTTTTGAAAGATGTTTTAGAAGAAATCCTTTGTTTGTGAATGGCTTTGATTATAAACCCCAGATTTTAGCAGTGAAAGAACATTTTGAATGTTTTACTCCCCCTCAGTTCATGATACATTGATTTTGCTTTTAAAGGACCACTTTTTAAAAATACAATATCATGAGACTGATATAAACAGAGAAGATATGTGTTTGTATCTTTAAGTTAAAAAAATTATTTTGTTTTTGATTTTCAAATTTTTATTTGTTTTTCATTTTTGAAAAGAAAAAATATTTTTAGATTTTTAATTTTCTATTTTTATTATTTTTATTTTGTTTTTGAAAAATTATTTACAAAAGTTTTGATGTATGATCTTGCATTCAAGAAGATAAATTTGCGAGACATTCCAACTCAGTTGGAGTAATATATCGCATACCAATCCTGTGAATTAAATACTCAAACCTTTCTTTTGGAAGGGCTTTTATAAAAAGATCAGCAAGTTAATATTCCGTCCCGACAAAGTAAAGTTCAATGGTACCTCGTTAAACATGCTCCTTGATAAAGTGATAATGGATGTTAATGTGTTTTGTACGTGAATGTTGTACCAGATTACAAGATATGACAATTGAACTCTTTGAGTCACGGTACATTGGAATCTTGTTGTAACGAAATCCAAAATCTAGCAGTTGCGTTCTCATCCAAATGAATTGAACACAGCATGCAGATAATGATACGTACTCAGCTTCCGCAGTTGACATGGCTGTACAATTTTTCTTTTTAGACGAGCAACTAAGTAGCTTATCTCCCAGAAATTGAATGCCTCCAGATGTGCTTTTTCAATCAGCATTACACCCTGCATGGTCTGCGTCTAAATATGCAATTAGCACAAACCTATAATCCTTCGAATACCATAGACCCATGTTAATGGTTTTTCGTAGATATCGAAAGATCCTTTTGACCTCTTTGAGGTGTTTTTCAGTTGGGTATGCCTGATAACGCGCACATACAAAAGTCGCAAAGGCAATGTCTGGTCGACTAGCAGTGAGATACATAAGTCCCCCTATCAACTTGGGTACCCTATAAATATGCATCTAGTTTGGTTGTAGCTATTGGTGTACTAATGTTATCACATTTTTCAATCCCATGTTTCTTAAGAAGATCCATAGTATATTGTGATTGACATATAAAGATTCCTCAGGGTGATGGATGAACCATATTATATTGTGATTGATATATAAAGATTCCTCGGGGTGATTGATAAACCTGAAGTCCGAGAAAGAACTTCATTTCACCAATCATTGACATTTCAAAATTATCTTTATTAGTTTTGCAAATCTTGTTGAAAAGACTGGTTTTGTTGACCCAAAAATTATGTCGAAACCTGAGTCATTACTTTCTTAAACATAATTATCCACTTGAAAGATGATAAACTGAATGTTTTGACTTATTTTCAGCTTATTTATCATTCTATTAACATTTTAAGCTTGTTCTAATGTTAAAAAGCAATTTCTCAAATTTACGAAACCTATCAACATTACAAAACCTCATGATCTTAGTGCACAAATGATATTTTCAGTGATTAATCTATTCCAATCATGTCACAAGACATATATTAACGTTTTGCCTCAATCAATTTCAAGTTTCAATCACTTTTCATATTTACGAAACCCTAGATCTATACGAAACCTATTTTATCAATTAATAACAACATTTAATCACAAATAAAACAAATAGGTCACGATTTCTTACGTTTTTCAATTACAAATAATCAACAAAACGATTTGGATCGTCTTTTCTTTGTTACGAAAGCTTAGAGAATTTACAAAACCTTTTTGATTATTTTACGAAAGTGATAAGGTTGCTTATGAAACTGTTTCTTTTATATTTCCGAAAATGACTTTCCAATTTTGGCATTTTTAGTCCCTCAAGTTACTTATGTAAGCTCTTTTGATCCCTACGAAAGTTATCTTTTTGAACTTGTCATTTCAGACCCTCAAGTTTCTTTCGTAATCAATAAGCACCCATATGAAAGTTATCCTTTTGCACTTTTAAACGTTTAGCCCTTGTAGTTACTTTCGTAAACTTTTGTGATCCAAAAACAATTTTATATCATCCCCACTTGAAGTTTAGGACCACTATTTCACATCAAACCTTTTTGAACTATTTTGCAGTTAAGCTCCCGTTTTGACTTAAATTTTTCATAACTCCCCCTCGAACAATTATCTTTTTGTTTGAAATTTCTGTCTTTTTGATAAAAATATGTTCAAAATGAAGTTATTTTTGCTTTTGAGAACAAATTTTTGTTTTCAGATGATGATTTGACTGAAAAATTTATAACTCCCCTCAATAAAATATCTAATTAAAGAACTTTATGGAGTTAGTTAATTTTGCAGTTTTTTTCATTCTTGAGAAGAATGTTTTTGAAAATTAAGATTTTATAAACTCTCCTCAAATTATAGTCTTATTAAAGAACTTATTCAAGAGATTGTTATTTCTGCAATTTTCACACATTGAATTTTTTCAATTTGATGATTTTTTGATAAGTGTTTTAGAAGTAAATCCTTTTGTTTTGGAATGGCTATTGATTATAAACCCCAGATTTTAGCAGTGAAAGAACATTTTGAATGTTTTACTCCCCCTCAGTTCATGATACATTGATTTTGCTTTTAAAGGACCACTTTTTAAAAATACAATATCATGAGACTGATATAAACAGAGAAGATATGTGTTTGTATCTTTAAGTTAAAAAATTTATTTTGTTTTTGTTTTTCAAATTTTTATTTGTTTTTCATTTTTGAAAAGAAAGTTTTTTTTTAGATTTTTAATTTTCTATTTTTATTATTTTTATTTTGTTTTTGAAAAATTATTTACAAAAGTTTTGATGTATGATCTTGCATTCAAGAAGATAAATTTGCGAGACATTCCAACTCAGTTGGAGTAATATATCGCATACCAATCCTGTGAATTAAAATACATCCTAACTTTCTTTAGGAAGGGCTTTTATAAAAAGTTCTAGCATAGTTATTTTCAGTCCCGACAAAGTAAAGTCATTGGTTACCTCGTTAAACATGCTCTTTGATAAAGTGATACCGGATGTTAATGTGTTTGTACGTGAATGTTGCACCGGATTGCAAGATATGTCAATTTCACTCTTTGAGTCACAGTACATTGGAATCTTGTTGTATCGAAATCTATAATCCAACAGTTGCGTTCTCATCCAAATGACTTGAGTACATCATGCAGATAATGATACGTACTCAGCTTTCGTAGTTGACTGGCTGTACATTTTTCTTTTTAGACGAGAAATAAGTAGACTTATATCCCAAGAAATTGAATGCCTCCAGATGTGCTTTTTCAATCAGCATTACAACCATGCTGTGGTTGCGTTAAATATTGCAATTAGCACAAACCTATAACTCTTCGGATACCATAAGACCATTGTTAATGGTTTGTCTAAGATATCGAAAGATCCTTTTGACCTCTTTGAGGTGTTTTTAAGTTGGGTATGCCCACGCACATACAAAAGTCGCAAATGCAATGTCTGGTCGACTAACAGTGAGATATACAAGTCCTCCTATCATACTATGATATTTAGTGTTATCAACTTGGGTACCCTATAAATATGCATCTAGTTTGGTTGTAGCTATTGGTGTACTAATGTTATCACATTTTTCAATCCCATGTTTCTTAAGAAGATCCATAGTATATTGTGATTGACATATAAAGATTCCTCAGGGTGATTGATGAACCTGAAGTCCAAGAAAGAACTTCATTTCACCGATCATTGACATTTCAAAATTATCTTTCATTAGTGCTGCAAATCTTGTTGAAAATACTATTTTTGTTGACCTAAAAATTATGTCATCGACATAGATTTGAACTAATAAAATGTCATCCCTGTGTCTTCTTGTAAACAATGTCGGATCGACAATACCTTTTGTGAAATGGTGTTCGATTAAGAATGAGGAAAGCTTGTCATACCAGGCTCTAGGGGCTTGTTTGAGACCGTACAAAGCTTTCTTAAGACGATATACGTGGTTTAGAAAGTCTGGATCTACAAAACTATCTGGTTGACGAACAAAAACTTCCTCTTTTAGTGGACCGTTCAAAAATTTTGTTTTGACGTCCACTTGGTATATAGGAAAGTTCTTGTGAGCCGCAACTGGTGCAAATGATTCCTCAAAATTGATTCCTTCCTCTTGACCATATCCTTTGGCAACTAAATGAGACTTGTTCCGAATAACTATGTTTTCAACATCAGTCTTGTTTTTCCAAATCCATTTGACTGCGATTATGTTTTTGCCAATCAGACATTCGACAAGTTCTCAAACATCAAGGCGTTTGAACTGATTAAGCTCATCTTGTATGGATTCAATCCAGCTTTGATCAAGCATAACTTCCTTGATATTTTTTGGTTTAATGGTACTCACAGTCAGTGCGTACATACAAACCTCTGCATCGTTTTGAAGTCGATTTCTTGTCATTACAGGTCTTGAGGGATCACCAATCACTTGCTCTATTGGATGATTCTTAGTCCACCTATCACTTGAATGATGTTTTTGATGAAACTCGTGCATATTTGATGGATCATGAAATGTTGAAGATGACTCACCCTCTTCGAACATCAGAGTTTCAGGTGGATTGTAGAACACATTTCCATCAAATTCTACAACATCTTCTTAAACTAATTAATTGGCATTTTCATTCAAGACTGAAGAGTTTGGTTCAGTGACAACTTGTTCTATTGATGAGGATACTATTTTAGGAGCTTCATCTTCTTCAACGAGAATTGACGATGATGAAGAAGTATTTTCATTATCAAGAGTATATGCAGCGGAGTTATCTAACACTTCTTAGGAATTGTTAAAGTCTGTATTTAAAGATACAGATTGTGAATCTTCTAATGAATCTTGAAAATTCGGGCAGTTTATTCCGGGTTCTAAATTGTTGCATTCAGAAGCTATAGTTGTGAGTTCATCAAACTTGACATGTATCGTTTCCATTATCATTTTGGTTCGGCGGTTATAGATATAAAATTCTCTTGATGACTCATAATAACTAATAAAGATCAGCCTTCGATTTCATTTTCACAAGATCATCATGATCATTTGTTAGATAACAAAGAGATCCAAACACATGAAAGTATTAAATATTGGGTTTTCATCCTCGAATCAGCTCATAAGGAGTCTTAATATACCGTGTGTGTACAATAGAACGATTCTGAGTAAAACAAGTAGTAGCAATCGCTTCGGCCTAAAGAAATTCTAGAGATTTAGAAAAGATAAGCATTGTTCGAGCAGCCTCGACTAGTTTTTGATTTCATCGTTTAACAACACCATTTTGTAGAGGCGTATGAGCAATTGAAGTTTTATAAACAATGCCTAACTTTGCATAAAATGCCCGTAATTTCTTGTTTTTGAATTCGGTTCCATTATCAGTTCGAATCGTCAGAATTTGAGCCTTTAGATTCCTTTAAACTTGATTAATGAAATCGATGATCATATCTAGAGCCTCATCTTTGGTACGAAGAAAATATACCCAGGTATACTGAGAATAATCATCAACGATCACTAGAATATATTTCCATTGATACTCGCGACGCTCATTAGCCCACATAAATCCATATGAAGTAGTTCGAGTTTGGATTCTGTGCTTGGAACCATTTTTGGTGGAAGTGAAGCTTTCTTGCTTTTACCTTGTTCATAGGCTGAACATAGGTGATCTTTGTTATACTTAAATTTTGGAAGCCCATCAACTAGATCTTGTGACGTGAGTTGGTTAATGGTACCAAAATTAAAATGAGAAAGCCTGTGCTTCCATAACCAAGATTTTGTTGATGTAGCTCTAGACATTAAGCACACTTGAGAAGAAGTTGCCATCTCATAAATAGAGATAGTGTATAGATTTGAATCATAAGAACCGGTAAGCAAATCATCACCTTCTAAATTTCGAACATAACATGTGTTTTAACGAAAAGCTACTTCTAGATCTCCATCATAAAATTGTCCGACTAAAAATAGATTATGACCAAGGCCTTCAATGTAGTATACATGATGTATCGTGAGATTGCCTTGAATATAATCTCCATATCCAGTTATTGTAGCGAAATGATCATTCTCGAAGTGATCTGTTCCCATGAATTTCTTAACGAAATTTCTTAGCAGTTGAAGATTGCCAGTCATATTCTTCAAGAATCCGCTATCAACAATCCAAAGGACGAGTTGGATCACCTGCATCACACGAAATAAATGCAGATGGAAGAGTGTACAGTTTGGCTACCCAGTGGTAACCAGTGTGTTAGATGTAGAACGAACACGGATACGACTCTTTGTTTCACTAGGAATTCATTGAGCAGTTTTGGTCTTGGGTATCCAATTAAAATTTGTTGGGTTTCAAATCATTTTTGCCACTTTCTACTTGTTGCAATTTTGTTTTTCATGCAATTACTAAGTGTCCTACTTTGACTAGAATCAGGAGATAGTGGTAACATACTAGAGACCCTATTTGTTGCTGTTTGGTTTTTAGCAACACTTAATCTAGATTTCACAATTACAAAAGTAGCTCCTAAATTCTTATATTTCGTTGCTATGAGGGTAGTGAATAAGGATCTTTTTACACTAGAACTCCTAGACAAAGCATAACAAGTAACACTTTTTTCATGAGAAAGCAAAAAACACATCTTTTCCACAAGAAACACAAACAATATTCGAACCGTCATTAACAACATTTACAGTCTTGGTACTTAATACACTTGTGTTTGATTAACATACATTCGAATTCTTTGTTTCACACTTATTAGTATCTATACTAGCACTACGTGACATCTTCTGAACATGTTCAATTGAACTCTTAGCATTATTGTTCTTCAAGACTCTATTCTTTGATTTGGTGTCCTTAGACTTTGGTCTTCTAACACTATTAGAACTTTCTACACCTGTGGAATTAGAAACATTTATGTTAGTTTTAGAATCCGGTGTCTGTGTCTCTGTTTTTGTGATTATATACATTCATCCGCAAGAAAATTCTCATTTTGTGTTTGACTTTGCACATTTTTAGGTGTAGGATGTGATGTGACTGGTTTTGACCTATCTGTATTGACCTTAGAATTTGACACTTTGTTAGCCTTAATTGCTATGTTTTTAGGCAATGGTGTTACATAAAGAAGTGTTCCTGAGGTCTTATATTTGTAAAACTTATTTTTCACATTCTTTCCCTTGTCAACGATTCGAAGCTTATTCTTGAGTTCAGATATTGTTATCAATGGATCTTGATTCTGAGCACGCACATCAGCATAATCATATGTCTTTTGATTAACATGTTCAATCAACTCATCAAGCTATTTTTGATGTTGAGTCTGTGTTGCTTTTATTGAATTGAAAAGCTTTTGATATTTAAGTTTGATATTTTCTCTTTCTTTAACAACATAATCCACTTGAGTTTTTAGCAACACGTTTTCATCATTTATTGTTGACAATTTTGACTTCCAAGAGACATCACAAGCCATTTTCTCTTTTTGATGTTGTAACTTCAGTTCAAAATCAATACTTTGAGCTTGTGATCGCTTAAAATCATTTTCAAGAATTTTGATTCTCTTGAGTAAATTGGCTTAGATATCTTTGGATTCACTTGAACGTTTCTCAAGTTTAGCTTTTAACAATTCATTTTTTTGTTTTTCAACAGAAATCATCACATAATTTCGAATTTCACTTGTCAAGTATACTTCCAAAAGTCGATCGATTTCTTTTTGAAGAATATGTTATTTTGAAGATTTTTTGTCAACTTTCTGTTCCATTGATTTAAAAAAATTTAACATTTCATGTACTTCTTCAATGAGTTCTTCTTTAAGTCCTTTCAAATTCTTTGATAAAGAAGCAGACATCGAAATTACATCAGTTTTATAAAAAATTTCTTAAAGAATTTTGACTGTCAGACATCCATCTTCGTTGTCGGTCTTCTAAAAGAGTGTTATCAATCCTTGTTCGTAAACCATTAATTGCCACACCTAGTGTGTTAAACAATTTTAATAATTTACTCTCTTTTGGCATTTTTAGAATTGGTAAATCCGATGTGACCTCTTTTGACTCAGAACCATTATTAAAAGTAGAACAAATGTTTCATAAAGCGCATTTAATTTTGCAAAGTTAATTTAAACCATTTTGTATCTCATTTTCAATCGACTTTCTTCTGCATCTTCTAAAGTTTCCTCAAAATTAGGTGACCCAATTATTAATTTAGCATTATGAAGCTTTTCACCATCATACATTTTGGGTTGTTCTGCAATGGCCGTCTTAAGACGTTCGGGATTCTTGTAACCCAGCCCAGCTTTAAGAAAAGGATCATAAACTTTATTTGGTGTCTTCCTAAGCATGTGAATTGTTTAAAGTGATTAACCTATTTTATAAACAATTCGATCATTTCTTCTAGATTACAAATATCTTTAAGATACCGATTTTCTCGTTCTTTAAAAGCTTTTTTAGCTAACTGAGTTTCATGTTGAATTATTATCTTTTCATTTTCAATTTTGAAAAAATCACTTTGAATGTTATCTTTTTCTTTCAGAATTCTCTCATTGGTGTTCTTATCTGTTGGGTCTTAAAATACTTCATGGATTCTTAGAAGTTACTGCTGCTCAGGTACATAATGGAAATTATGCTAAGTAGTTAGTACTTGTAGTATAATGTTACCACTGCTAGTTACTACTGTTAGTATAATATTAGTACTATTAGTATGAAGTTACTACTGCCAGTAGAAGTTAAGACTGCTCAGAGTTGAAGACTGAAAATATGCTAAGTTATTAATGCTGCTAGTACAAAAGTTACTACTGTTAGTATAACTTAGTATTGTTACACTAACAGTAGTAACTTTTGTACTAACATCATTAATAACTTAGCATATTTTCAGTCTTCAATGCCAGTAGAAGTTAAGATTGCTCAGAGTTGAAGACTAAAAATATGCTAAGTTATTAATGATGCTAGTACAAAAGTTACTACTGTTAGTGTAACTTAGTACTGTTAGTATAACATAGTACTGCTAGAGT
>BQNB010141969.1:0-15480 GCA_026074375.1 Tanacetum coccineum | reverse complement strand
ACAATTAAACACTTAACGGGACATTAACGACTAACGGGAAAGCAAAGATAAAGCAAAATAAACTCTAAAAACTTTAAATGCAAATTTATAAACCCTAAATGTATTAAAATAATTTTCGAAAAAGAAATTATATTTTTTTAATTTTAATTTTATTTTTTATTAATTAAAAACAGATTTAATCTAAATTAAATATTAAAAATAGCAAACTAATTATTAAAATTCTGGAAAAATTAAGAAAATGACCTTAAACTAAGTAGAATCTAAGAAAATTAAAAACTGGAAAAAATGCTGAACAAATAAGCAGAAAATAAGCTAAAAATCACGAATAAGAAAAACTGGGTAAATGACCTTAACTAAAATATGAAACAAACTATGAATGAAAAAGTCCCAATGGTATGACGGTAAGGAGTGTGTGTTGTGAAGGAGAGGTCATAGGTTCGAACCCTGTGACCTTTCTTTTTGACAAAACATTATTTTTTTATTTTCTTTTTGAAACTTTGAAAGAACTAATTAAAATAAGCTACGTTTATAAAAGGTACTTTTTCTGAAACTTTGAAATAAGCTAGAATCAGCTAGCTTAAAGGCTGACAGATTGTAAAGTACTTAAAATGAACTAATAAGCAAAAATGTTTATATTTTTACGACTCAATAAGCTAATTTTAAGCTAACAAGCTGAAAACTAATTACTTCCTAAACCTAATAAGCTTATATGACAAGGATTAGACCAACAGAATAAGCTTAAAGCTCTTAAAAGCTTAAAGCAAAACAGACTTAAACTAGCAGTTTTAAATGAAAAATGACCAAATTTAAGCTAGCATTAAGACAAAATAATCACTTGGAAATAGGTAAGGACTAAAAACATATTAAGATTATTATCCAAAGAACACATGAAAACAAGAATTGAGAAGATTGGTTTAGAAATAAGCTAAAAAAAGCAATTGGAAACTGACAAATTACTACTAAACTGTTTTTTGTGGATTTTTTTTTCTAAGTTTGAAAATGACAATATGCAACACCTAATCAAAATCTAAGCAAGTAAACTATAATATGAAACTGCAAATACCACAGATTCAAACCATGGACAGATTTAACATAACAACTTAGATCTAAGCAATAAAAACTTGTAAAAACTGACTTTTAGGCTAATTTAAGGCTTGTTAAATCTGATTTAAAGGCCAAAGTGGCTTAGGCAGCACTAACAAGTGTTAGTGCTGTTTGTGCCAAACACCCCTTTAAAAACTGGATTTGCAAATTTAAATTATGAAAAGCTGAATTAAGCTGAGATATATAAAAACAGATATAGCATAAGGCAAATTAAGGACAATTAAGCAATAACTAACAGAGATTAAGTACAAATAAGCAAAATAATAAGCAAATAGTAATTAAGCTAAAAATAAAGTAAAAATGAGAATTTAGAAAAAATACCTTGATCCCAGCTAAACAGGGATCAAATTAGCTTTTACAAGCTTAGATCTACAAGCTCGAGCTTATCAAAGATAAGCTGGTATTGCCCATAAGCCCTTCCATGATTGGCTTATCATCCAAATAAGCTGAGGTATTTTAGGGGAGAATTAAAGTGAATATCTAAACTCAGTTAAGCTTATGAGGGCTTAACTGAATGTAAGCAAGCTTTTGAAGTAATGAAGGGCTTTTAGAAGCTTATTAGGAGATTATGAACTTATTTAAACTATAATTGCATTAAGGAAAAACTTGAATTAGAACACGAAATTAAATCAAACTGAATTTTATTGATAACAAAATGGTTACAATGCTTGGAAAAGAAAGTTACAAGAAAATTAAGTTGAAAACAACTAGAAGCTACTAGATTACGAAAAAGCTTAAGCTAAAAACCTACATATCTCTAATATGTGATCCAGCCCTCTATTTATAGGGGAGAGGAGAATCTTCTAGGCCTTTGAGACGCTCCCCCATCTACTAATCTTGACCTTTGATTAATAACTGCCTCCAAATCACATCATCTCGTCCGTTGGATCAAGTGCCACGTCTCACAACAAATCAAATTGCTGGAGATTGCCAGCGTGGATATGGAAGGTGTCAGAGGTGTTAGCTTGATTCTTCTAGAAGCATTATAGTGCGTGTACTTGATTAATTTTACCATGGTACGTTTGTACTGTGGAGGTGAAATGAATAAGGGAGGTAAAGGAGAAAGTGTTAGCCTTAATAATATTAAGTCAAACAAGAATATTATCGGTCTTATAAAGTCAAATTAGGTCTTGTTAAGTAATAGGCTAGTCGGGTTCAACGGGTTTGGATTGTAATCTAATATTGTCCGTGTTTCAGGCTCAAAGCCCAAGATATGCCAAGCCCGGCCCAAGTTACAAGCCCATATGCCTACATGTTGGCTAGGGGTATAAAAGAAACCCTCTCCACACATGGAGAGGGTGTTGGTTGCACATTTCTCACTTGTAATCCACCAATTTTCTCTTAATCTAATATTCCAAGTTCCCTTTCTTTATTCTTTTCTTTCTTTCATTGTCGGCTCATTTAGAGCTTATTCGAGTTTGCTTATTAGTTATGAAAGGATTATTTAAGTCTAACATGTGGTATCACTCGCCAAGGGGTGTTTAGTGTTCGATTCGTGGTTCATAAGCTCAATCCCGAGGCTTATTTCGTGGCTTATTATGTTCTTGGTTACCTTTCGTCTTTCCTTCTTTGGTCTCATATCAATCGTAGCTTATTTGACAACATAAGCTCACGGTTTCCTTTTTTCTTTTTAGCTTATATGCTTGTTAAGCTTATTCGGCTTATTATTCTTCTTTTCTCTTCTTTTTACTCGACGTGGTATAATTTCGTTTGAGATAGAAATGTCACAAGAGTCACGTAATCCTTTTACTTCGCTCTTCAAACTCGTTTATTAGCTTTTTCATAATTTTTGTACTTATTTTCGAGCTTATACCGAGCTTATTTCTTAGCTTATTTCAAGCTTATTTCGGGCTTATTTGTGGTTTGTCTTATCCTAATTGTGGTCCCAAACCGGTTGGGATTAAGGGACAAAGATCCACAATTGTTGCTTCACAAGTAAAGGACAACTTGTTTGTGTTTGTGGTCCACACCCGAAAGAGACACCAAGCGGAATATGTCATAGGTTAAGCGAAACATGCAGGTGAAGCAAAATATGCAAGTTAAATTTCCAAGTGAAATATGTTGATATTTGAGCGAAATATGCAGGTTTAATTTGAACCGAAATATGTTAAAAAAATGAGAAGCGAAATATGTTGAATGTTAAGCGAAATATGCAAGTTTAGTTGTTACGCGAAATAAGTTAAAAGACAAGCGAAACATGCAGGTTTAAGACAAAGCGAAATATGTTGAATGTTTAAGCGAAATATGCATTTTCAAGTCAAGTGAAATATGCAGGATTTTGTTCAAGCGAAATATGTAAAGAAACTTAAGCGAAATATGCAGTTTTGATTTTTCAAGCGAAACAAGTATTCATTTTTCAAGCGAAACATGCAACATTCATTTTTCAAGCGAAACATGCAATCCAGCAAGCGAAATATGTCAATTTTAATTTCACGGTTTTTCTATTGATTTTGTAAAATCCCGACAAGTAAACTTTTTCCTTCTCGGTTTTAATCATAGAGTTGTAAAATCCCGTGGAGTTAATTGCATTCTCTCTCACCACAATACATATCAAAACACTTAATAAACACTTAAGATCCGATATCCATTCACAACTTCATCAAAATGTCAAATTTCTAAATATCAATTTGCAAACTCAATTATCGAATTGCTCATCTTAATGCTATCATTGGAATCGGGTAGCAAAGATCGGTCCACCAATGTTAGCACCAGGCAATTACGTTCAGTGGAAATCAGAATCAGAGATACATGACACCAAACCTAACAGTGAACTCATCCACTATTGTCTCCATAAACCCACCATACACGTAGCATTGGGGCTGAGAAGACAGAGTTCTCAGTTATTGAAGGTAGTTCTGAACAAACTACTGAAATGGTATATGGAGAACTTTAATAATGTTTCCACAAGACATAATGCGATTCATGATGCTGGAAGCTAAAGGCTTTCAGATCATTCTCACAGGGATAGATAACGATATCTACTCCACAGTTGATGCTTGTCCGAATGCATGTGAAATGTGGAAAGCCATTAAAAGGTTGAACAAGGTAAATCAATCAATGTTCAAGATTTGAAACCAATTTTATATTGGGAGTTTGGAAATTCACATCACTGGATGGTGAAATCACTTGAATCGTTATTACTCACGGTTTTACAAGGATGATGAATGAGCTTGTCAGTAATCAGTGTCATGTTACTGATTCATCAAGTGAATGTCCAGTTCTTTACTTCAACTTCAACCAGAAATAGCTATAAGGTTTGTGACACTTGTTAAGCAGAGTCAAGAGCTGATGCTTGATCTCCTATCACAAACCTTTTATTGACATCCTGAAACAAACCAGATTGAAACGTAATGAGATAAGAGCTGAAAGACTTAGCACGTACTGCTAAATCCACTTGACTTGTTGCTCAACAACAAATCCATTTCCATCACTTCATAAACCATCTTACTCAAAACACTCAATATTCCTCCACCAGATCACAACAATCTACCAGAAATAGAGGAAAAGCAATTGTTACCTCTTCTGCTCCTACTTATGATCCAGAACCTGCTACGGTTACTGAAGATGATGAAATGTCAAAGGAAAAAGAGATTGACAAACTCATGGCTTTAATTTCTCTCTCGTTCAAGAAAATCTACAAACCTACCAACAACAACCTCTAAACTTCATCAAACACCAGTAGAGTTAATCAAGATAATTTCAGAATCAACAAGAGCAAACTTGGGTATGATAATCAAAGGACAGTTAATGTTGTTAGGGCTAGGGAAATGTATGTACTCGGTAGTGCAAGAAGTCAGGGATTCAGTGTAATATATGCAAGGAATATGGGCTTGTATCAATGGGAATGTCAGAAACCGAATATTGAGTAAAGGATGCAGCTTATCATAAGGAAAAGATGTTATTGTGTAAACAAGAGGAAGCTGGGGTTCAGTTGAATGCAGAACAAGCTGATTGGAAGGATGATACTGATGATGAGTCTGATGATCAGGAATTGGAAGCACATTATATGTACATGGCACAGATTCAAGAGGTTACTCCAGATCCAGTTGACAATTCTGGACCAATCTTTGATGATGAGCCAATGCATAAGGTACAAAACAATAATGACAACTATAATGTGTTTGCCATGGAAAATAAACATCCTGAGCAACCTGAATCTAGTAATGACATATATCTGACGGAACAAGGTGACACCAATATCACTATTGATTCATTGGATATATGTTATGATAGAGCTCAGGATGACCAGGATGATACTGATGATCTTGATCAAGAACGTGATTTGCTTGCTTCTTTAATTCAGAAACTAAAATGTGAAATTGATGACAGCAAAAACCGAAATAAATTTTTGGAATCATTCAAAACAGGCTTTAGTGATAACTTGATAAGGTGAATTAAAGATTTCATCTAAAAAATAAAAGTTTAGAATCATCAAATAACCAATTTTTAAGAACGCAAAACAATGAATGTTAAGATAATCAGTTGATGTTTTTAAAGACCTTAAGAGTTCACTGCGGGATCTTGATAAGTATAATGATGTGGAATTATGCGTCAAAGTTTGAAATTGATTGTGCAAAGCTTAAAGGGGAATATGTCATACAAAATCGATTTGATAAAGTAATCTATGATATACTCAAAAATAAAATTGATTTAATCAAACGATTTCGGATATGAAAAGGAAGCTTTGGCCATCAGAAACCATCTCCATAATGTCCAAGCAAAAGAGTGCTCGGATTAGATTAAGCTTTACAAAACTCGTGGAGACCAAAGAAACTGATAAAGGTCATTGCTTTAGAAACAAAGTCAGTTTTGAATGACATTGTATATAAAACGGCCATTCTGTTCAAAAATGATTATGCTTATCGAATTGTAACAACAAGTTTTTCAAAAACTGATGTTCCTTAAGAAAGCTCAAAGAGCGAATCCTGTCTTGATATGATATAGGTTGCTTTAATGATATTCTTTGGTTAATGTTAGCCCCTGAATCCTGACGAGACGATTCGTCTTGCAAAGAACGTCGATCAAAATTAGCGATTTAATCAGTCGTTTGATTTGGGACATGTTGATAATCTTTATGATTTGTTCGTTCCTCAAGGGGAAAAGTCGCAAGCTGAAAAACACCTATTTCCTATAAGAAAGTCAAAGATGAGTCATACATCTTCTATTAATGAATTTTCCAAGAGTTTTTTATAAACAAAAACCGTTGTTAGAAAAATGAATGGATGAATCCATTCTTGGATCAAATGTTTAAAGCTCTAAAGGAAATTTTCAAGATTAAAAAGAGTGTGACACGAGTTTTAATGGAGTGGAACGTGGAATATAAATAACAATCGCTAAAAGAAACATATTTTGGTAACATTGATCCTTTCATTTCAAAACACAATCGAAGGAAATTTTTGCCCACAAATTAGGAGAATAAATGCGGACTTAGAAAAATTTCACTTGTGTTTGAACGAGGGGAAATGGTTGCTGATTTGAGATACTTTAATTCATACTGACATGAAGTTGACACTCTCAAATCTCAACTGGAAAAAACTCAAAAAAACACAGTTTTTGAATGAAATCGACGATTTCCAGGAAATATTACTATGCTCAAGTCACATGTTTGCAATATTGGTGTGTACACTGATCTGGAATGAAGTTCACTAATTTGCATTGCGGATTACTTGGAAACTGTGGAAAAATGTGAACATCTTGAAAAAGAGCTTTCAAAAATTAAGAACAATGCAAAGTGTTTTGTAAACACTTCAGAAAACATGCATTATCTTGAACTTGATTTAAACAGTGACAATGAAAGATGAAAAAATGACAAAATCTTTCAATGAAAATCAGTCAACGTATTTCTGATAAGAACGTGAACATTATTTTGAAATTCAAGACTTTGAAAGCTCATTACAAGACAAGGAATGCAATAAATGAGTTGAAGAAAATCATAGTAAATATTGAAAGGAAAAAATCTATGGAAACTAAGTTAGAAAATCATCGGTTATTCGACACATCGAATGCTTTAAAAGTCAAAGACATTCAATTTTTAGTAAACCAGTTATTTTTTCAGATTCTCTTGCAAAGAAAGATTTTTCAAAGTCAAAGCCAGTTACCATACAAAATGTGTCCCATGATTTTTCAAAACCAGTCACTACACAGATTTTGCCTCAGAATGTGTTGCCAATTGTCAAGAACACAAATGTGATTGCACCAGGAATTGTATAAGGCACACAACTAGCCTAATTAAATATAACACCACGGTTTGTCTCAAGACATTAGAAACATAACCCTCCTAACCCTCACTCAGCCGACACCCGCGGTCTTTCTCTAAGGAGTAATTCCCACTATCTGTGTCTACACGCACAGACACACAACTTAAGAGAAATCAATGCGTAGAGATTAGAGTCTCAATGTCATAACAATAGTCAAGTGAAGACAAAGGATGTAGAAGATCACCGTAGGAATTTTAAGTTTTTTATAATTAAAACGTCTGTAACTGCGTGTAATGACAGTTTGAATGCTAAGACCTCGAATGTTAACTTTGTCTGTGTTACTTGTGGAAATGTGTGTTGAAATGACAATTCATGATGATTTGGCGTGTTCTTTTTTGTAATTTTATATCAATGGCTGTGAATTCTTAGGATAGACAACATGACTGTGGACCATTAGTACATAGTGAAAACTAGCATAATGTGAACTATCTGTTGCAACATAAGTAAGAAAACGTTTGCACAGGACTCACTGTCAAGAAATCTAGAAACATAACTAGGAAGTAAATGAGCAAGTTAGTAAGACATGCAGTTGGTGGTATCCTAAGTATACACCACCCGGATACAATTGGAAACCTAAGTCTCAAATAGGAAATGTTAACCCAAACATTAGTATGCCTCTAGGAAATGCATCTGAACTCTAATTTTTTGGATCATAGACTCGAGGTGCTCCATTGTCAATTTACTTCCATGGGTCTTCTAATTTTTTTGTTTAGCTCGTGAGGATAATACTATTTCATCGGCGACTTTGGGTGCTCAAAGCACATGACCGGAAATCTCAAACTTCTAACTAATTTTATGGCCATGAAATTTCTGAGAACGGTGAAGTTTGGAAATGATCAAATAGACCAATTCTTGGTTATGGAGATATGGTTCAAGGAACTATTGCTATCAAACGGGTTTATTACGTCGAAGGGCTTAATCACAATTTATTCTCTGTTGGTCAATTTTGTGATGTGGATTTGGAAGTTGCTTTTTGGAAATCTACATGTTATATCCATGATTTAAAGGGAAATTATCTTCTCACAGGTTCTCGTGGCACAGATTTGTATTCCATTACTCTGCAAGACTCAACAACTCCCAATCCAATTTGCTTAATGGCTAAAGCAACATCGTCTCAAGCATGGTTATGGCATCGTCGTCTATCTCATTTAAACTTCGACACCATCAACTTGCTTTCGAAGAATAATATTGTGAATGGGCTTCCAAAATTAAAATTCGTCAAAGATCATCTGTGTTCTTCTTGTGAGTTAGGGAAAGCAAAAAAGAAAGTCTTTTCACACTAAGACTACCCCGAGCTCAAAAAGACGGTTACAACTTCTACACATGGACTTATGTGGTCCAATGCGGGTAGAAAGCATTAATGGAAAGAAATATGTTCTCGTAATTGTTGATGACTACTCCCGATATACCTGGACTCACTTCTTGAGGTCCAAAGACGAAACACCTGGAGTTCTCATTGATTTCCTCACACTTGTCCAAAGAGGACTTCATGCTCAAGTTACAACAGTTCCGAACTTGACAAAAGGCACAAATTTCTTAATATAAAATCTTCAGGCATTACTTTGCAAAAGAGGGAAATAGACACGAAACGTCAACTACTCGAACACCCTGAACCAAAAATGGCATTGTCTGAAGACGGGACGTACTCTTGTTGAGGCTGCTCGTAAATGCTAAGCGCGCTAAAGTTCCTCTGTTCTTCTTGCTGAAGCCAAATTGCAACAACATGTTTTTAATCAAAACCGTTTCACTTATAATTCCTCGACATAAGAAAGCACCTTACAAATCATACTGAATGCCCGAAAAAGCGAGTTAAGTTCTTTCACATCTTTGGTTCTCTTTGCTATATCGTCAGAGATGGTGAAAATCTTGATAATAATGAAGGAAAATGTGGATGAATGTATTTTTGTTGGGGTATTCTACTCAGTCAAAGGTCTTACTGGGTATTTAACATGAGAAACATGAAGAATAGTTTAAATAATTCAATTTGTTTAAACTTTGACGATTGCTCAAATGGGTCAGATCAAAGTTCAGTTCTGGACCTGGTCCACAAATGTTCGACTTCGGTACCTTGAACCAAGACAGTTTAAGTCCTATCAACATGTCATAGAAAATGTTCATCAGTTATGAGGACCAATAACAACGTAAATGAGCTGGATTTGGCTATATGTTCTGATGTTTAGTGAATTACTCAATGGTACTTCTCATGTTGTGTCAAAGTCTTCCGCTTGTACATGTGCGTTTATCCGATAAACGTCAACAACATAACACACTCACATTCTACAAGAACGATGTTGCCAGATCCACGCCATTGATCATTCATCAACAAATAAAAACTCCACTCAAAGTACCAAACTGTCACTGCACCTGAGAACATTATTCAAGCAGAAACCAATACCGAATATGCACAAGTTGATGACGACGAATTTATCAACATCTTTAGTACACCGGTACAAGAACGAGGGGAGACATCGTCTCGTCATGTTGATTCGTCAAACATGCATACATTCTACAACTCCATCCTTCTGCACACGTTGGACAAAAGATCATCAGGTTAGAACAAGTCTTTTAGAAATCCTTTCTCAATAATTAGAAAGTCTTCAGCTAGAAATAGATGGCGAGATGTGTATGTTCGCACTCACCGTGAGTCGAATCGAACCAAAGAACATCAAAGAAGCCATGGCTAATTCTGCATGGATTGAATCAATGTAGGAAGAACTTCATTAGTTTGATCGATTAGATATATAGGAATTAGTCGACAGACCACTTGCAAAAATGTCTATTAACTTTATGTGGCTCTGGAAAAACTAACATGATTGAGGAAAATATTGTCATTCATAACCAAATCTCGTCTTGTAGCTAAGGGATCTGGCTCGAAGTATGGAATTAATTTGAAGAGTCATTTGCACCAGTTGCTAGGTTGGAAGTTGTACGGCTGTTCATTGCGTATGCTGCACACAAATCATTTACAGTGTACCAAAGGACGTTTTAAAAATTGCATTTCTTTACGGACCTCTGAAGGAAGAAGTGTACGTTAACCCAACCAAATGGTTTTGTTGGACCCATATCATCCTGACAAAGTTTACCATCTCAAGAAAGCATTATATGGTCTCAAACAAGCACCAAGAGCGTGGTATGACGAACTTCTCCAATTTCTGGTATCCAAAGAGATCTCAAAAGGTTTATTGATCCAACTTTGTTTCATAAACTAAACAGGGGAAGGTACATTATTGCTTGTGAAAATTTACTGTTGATGACATAATTTTTGTTCTACGAACCCAAAACTTTCAAAAAGTTTTTTGAAAAACTAATGGAATCAGCAAGTTTGATATGATATGATGGGGGAGCTGATGAAATTCTTTTTAGGAATTCAAATCTACCAATCACCTTCGTGGTATCTTTATAAACATGCTTAAGTAAGCTCAGAGATATTAAAAAAGCATGGTATGACCGCGTGATGATAGCCAATTGGTACACCAATGGCTACAAACTTCTGATGATGACTTGAGTTGGATACTTCCGGTCGACCAAACGAAAATATTGTAGTATGGTCGGAGCAAATGTACTAACAACAAGTAGACCAATATTGTACATGCAACATGTTATTGTGCGGCTATCAAGCGAATACGACTTGAGAAACATATCATTTTGTGGTTAAGCGGATCTTTCGGTACCTTAAAGACTCCATTAACATGGGTCTTTGGTATCCGAAGGACACCGGTTTCGAACTAACTGCTTTTTCAGATTCGGATCACGCGGGTTGTCTTGATTCACGTAAGAGTACATCTGGTGGCATACAATTTCTAGGTGGTGTTAAGTGGTCAGCTAGTCATCCAATAAGCTGGACTGATACCCCTTCAATGTCTTCAGCAGAAGCGGAGAATGTGTATTTCACTGCGTTGTGCTGCGAATAAGTTTTATGGTTGAGAACTCAGCTCTAAATTTCTGGCTTCCACACTTTGAATAAAATACCTATGTATTGTGACTCAAAGGCAGCCATAGCCATCTCGTGCAATCCAGTCCAACATTCTCGTACCAAGCAAACGATGTCAAATATCACTTCATAAAGGAACAGGTTGAAAAGGGTATTGTTGAATTATTCTTTGTCAGAACAGAATACCAGTTAGCTGACTTGTTTACTAAAGCTTTATCGGAAGATAGGTTTAAGTATCTTGTCAGACGACTCGGTATGAGATGTTTGACTCCAGATGAACTGGAGTTTGGTGCAATTTAATTCTGCTTGATCCATTAATCATCAATTTGTAAATATTTTTATTCTCTTTTTATTTTTGATTTATAAAAATTTTGAAAAAGAAAATACAAAAATATAAAACCAACAAAAAGAAAATAGAAAAAGATAAAACCTAGAAAAACGAAATATAAAATCAAATTTTTTTCAAAAATACCAAAAAGAATCTTCTCGACTTGTCTCTTGGAATCATACTCTTTATCGTACTAGAAAATGTTGATTAACATTGACACGGGGTTGTAAATGAGTTCGAGCAAAGAGTTTCAAATGCTTTCATAACATGTTCTATTTCTATATTTTCTTCATGACTTATGTACATTGCAGTGCATAACTCGGTTTCCCGATATGTAATAGGGAAGTGTACGCTTCAGTTCGCTTACTTTAAATAAAAAGAGAAGTCCTTCTATCATTGTTTTTAAAATCTGTTGAACATAATTTTTCAATTAGAACTTTCATTGTCAAAATTCTATACAATATAATTTGTGGTATTTTTCATAAAAAAAGTGGTATTTGTTTAAATTGTGTGATTTCAACACTCCCTTCCTGGAATAATTTTTCAAAGAAATTGTTGTAGTAGAATGTCATTTTATGTGAATCAATTTTTTTTTTTTTCTGTGTGGAGATTTTTTTAAAACATAGCCGTTTAATGTTTGTCGGATATCATTTCATAATGTCAATTTTATGTATCCCATACACATTTTGTGAATATTAAATGTGGAGAAACTTAATGTCAATTATAATGTACATTGTGCACTAAGGGCATCTTAACTCCGTCTTCAACATTTTGGTTCTATTTTGATATTTGTGGTCATATCAATTTTTTCATTCCAATGTCAAGTTTTAATAATTATTGGTATCCCACATTTATACTGTTGTATGGGAGTTATCCGAAAATAAATCATCATATCATGGTATATTTTTTCTCCCATGGAATTTTTCATGTCAAATTTTAATCAATTGGTATTTTAAATACTAAAAGACTTATTATTTAAAATAAGGGGAGAAAATGTGATTAAAATAGGCTAATGAGAATGGGATCTTTAAGACTCTAAGTTGCACTCTTTCCTTCATGTGCTTAAACAATTCGATCTCGGAGCACATGTGTTAGGGGGTGTATTTAAAAATAACATGTCCAGAATGCTTGCTAATAATGCTGAATTAAAAGCTCAGATTCAGGAAAAGGTTTTTGCAATTTCTGCTTTAAAAAATAACTTAAGGAATAAGTCCTACAATCCAACCAGAACCGGAGGGATTTACCCAAGGACAATCCATAGTTAGAAATAGCAGTCCTTAGGTATGAATGGAGAAGAATGTGTATAAGGGAAAAATGCCGACTAAGATTGAGCTAACACTGAAATAATCACAACAAGGTGTTAGTAATGACGTCTTGGTAAGCATTAAAGGGGTTGAAGAATGAAAGAGAAATGTATGGATAAAGGGTGAAAACAAAGAAGCCCTCCACACAACTTAGGCAAAAACCGGGTCAATACATAATCTATCAAAATCACAATGATGATTGTTGATATTAAAGAAAGTCGTCATGGACCCAGTGATGCAATGCACAACCCTTCCCAGCCATTCGAGTTTCTCTCAAAAGAAACTTGTCTCATTTGTCACGGAGATACACACGTTATCTATTGACATCTCACTCCGAGATTGTTAATATTGAATAGGTGGCAGTCTGCTCCAGCCTCCGATTACTAAAACCAAAAGTGCACAAATCGAGTCCTAAGCCAGAATTGGATCAAAGATAAATCTCATTAGGACAACAATGTCAAAATACGCTATGAACACCATAAAGTTCACAAGTTGTAACAAAGAGTCCTATAAAGTTCACAAGTTGTAACAAAGAGTCCTACGCATTATCCTTGAGATCTTGCCAGAACATCCGAGTGATACTTAAGTATTCACAGTGAAGATGGAAATCCTGCTTGAGCCAACATCAAACAAGCTCTTGGTAGGTGACTTGCAAGATTCTATATGAATCGAGCTTGTGATAACTAGATATCAATTTTGGTCCAGTAAATGAATTGACGACTAAATCAGAAAGATAGTAACTATCTGATTCACTCTTACCGTGTTGTCTGCTTTGAGACGTTCCGGTAATGAGAACTAGCAAGCATGGTGAATCTAATACATCTGTGTTAGAAGATCCTACGCTTTGAGCTGGAAACCCTGTCAAGGAGATTCTTTGAATCTACCTGATCACAGGTATAGTATTTATACTATAAAATGGGAAACCGAAGGTTAATGCAACCGAACTCAAGATGAATGACAAAGCCATATTCATCTTTTATTGCTAACTGTCTTATTTCAGGTTTAGACGATGGTGTTGCAGCCTCATTCCAGTGAAGTCGGATTCATAAACCACATGCTCATACTCAAGCTTTCAAAGTCAATCATTCAACATCAAGACCGTTGATTCTAAACTTCCCAACCATCAAAGAGCCTCAAAGTCAAATAAAGAATAGTCTATTTGGGGAAGATTGTTAGACTTATAATCATATATGTCAAACAAGAATGTAACAAGTATGAGCATGTTGGTCAAGAGCACAAGTTGATCAAGGAAGTCAAATCAAGATGATTCAAGTCAAGGAGATGATGCAAGATAACGATCTCAAGAACTCAAAGTCAAAAAGATAAAGGCTCAAGATCAAGATCACAAAGCATGAATGAATAAAGCCATTACAAACAAGACAAGACCAAAACAAGGCAAAGCATAAACGTCAAAAGTCATATCTTCAACATCAGGGGAGACAATGATAAAACAAAGCAAACTCCTACAAGAATGTCATCGGTGGTACGGAGGAGTTTGAAGAAAGAGACCTCAACATTGGGGGAGATTGTTAGCCTTAATAATATTAAGTCAAACAAGAATGTTATCGGTCTTATAAAGTCAAATTGGGTCTTGTTAAGTAATAGGCTAGTCGGGTTCAACGGGCTTGGATTGTAATCTAATATTGTCCGTGTTTCGGGCTCAAAGCCCAAGATATGCCAAGCCCGGCCCAAGTTACAAGCCCATATGCCTACATGTTGGCTAGGGGTATAAAAGAAACCCTCTCCACACATGGAGAGGGTGTTGGTTGCACATTTCTCACTTGTAATCCACCAATTCTCTCTTAATCTAATATTCCAAGTTCCTTTTCTTTCTTCTTTTTTTTCTTTCATTGCCGGCTTATTTAGAGCTTATTCGAGTTTGCTTATTAGTTATGAAAGGATTGTTTAAGCCTAACAGAAAGGGCAACAGTAAGTTTGACCCGTCCCTGTGTGTTTATAAGACTTGGTCTCGAGTTATAAGGGAGGTGGTGATGGGCTTGGATTTAGACTTAGGCCGGATTGGATAGGATATTGGATCAGATTTGTATTGTTTATAAAATGGTTTAAGGTTTATAGTATAATAGTTAATGGTAAGTCTAATATCTTAATGCGCTGACCCGACCCATTAAAATGGGTACGGGTTAGCCCATTAAAGATAAATACGCCTTCGGCTTTGTTTTCTCACGCTCTTTCCAATTCTGTGCTCGATTCTGTCCGTTATGCATTATTTTTGTCCTTTTGTGCAATATCCGTTACCTGCAAGACACAATTTACAATACAAACATATACAATGCATTTTTTTGTATTTATTGGTTATTATTGGTCTTTTTAGCTCGTTTTATTAGGTAAAAGGTATGTGTATTTATGCACATACCAAAATCCCTCATACCAAGCTATTGCCGTGTCCTCACACAATGTCATAAACACACTTAGAAAACCAAAAAATTCCATCCCCTTAGACTAATGAACTCGAAACGTAGCTAAGTGTTCATCTAAGGGGAGTAAGAAATCACTAGTTTTGAAAAGCTCCCCGTTTTACCATTTTTATGCATTTAT
>BQNB010141968.1:6464-17196 GCA_026074375.1 Tanacetum coccineum | reverse complement strand
AAGGCCAAAGTCCAAAAATGACAAAGTCAGAGTCAATACTGAAGAATCAGCAGTCAAACCGGAGCCGGAACTGAAGAATACTATTGGATGCAATCTTTACCCATCTGATGGGCCGGGAAAGCCCAATAGTATAACTATGAAGACTGTGAAGACCAAATGGGCCCTCAATCAATTACAACAGCCCATTTGTGTGCAATTGACAAAGACTGTGAAGACTTTGAAGGCCCAATCCTAGCCCAGTTACAGCCAATCTCAGCCATTGTACACACAAAACCCACTTCATAACCTTATTGGGCTTGAAAAAGCCCAATAACCCCACTTGTACCTAATTGGGCCCAATACAAGCCCAATACAAGCCCACACACCTTATTGGGCCCAAACCCAAACCCAGTGGGCCCAACAAAACCCAAGCCCAAAATCCTTTTTTATAAAACTTGAGGGACTAAAGTTGTCATTTTTTAAAGTGTTTTATAAAAGAAAAGTGGTAAAATAAAGACAAGGACTAAAACTGCCAAATGGCAGTTTTCTTTTTAGTTATAAAACATTAATCCTTTTTATAAACCTTAGGGACTAAAATTGTCATTTTTAAAATAGGTTTTATAAAAGAAAAAAAGGTTTAAATAAACACAAGGGCTGAAATTGCAATTTTCCCTAACCTTCTTTAATTCTTTTAGTAAAAAAACAGCAGGGACCATTTTTGCAATTGTCCTAAACTCCTTTTATTTCTTTTTAGTTATAAAACGGAGGGACCATTTGTGACACCTTCTGAAACTTCTTTTATAACTAAAAAAGGGCTGAACTAAATGAAAAGAGATATAAAGGTGAGGGACCATAGTTGCATCTTTTCCATTTCCACCATTTAAACCTGCTCACCCACTGTCCTTCCCCCCCGTACCCGCCAAAACCTCGAACCACCATTCCCCACGGTTTCAAACCCAAACCACTATCCTAAGTACACTCACAGCTCACTCTCACCACTTCCCACCTCCCTAGTGCCCCTATAACCCTTTCTCAGCCAAAATCACTCAACCCGAAGCACCCTTTTAATGGTGAGATGAAGACAAGACAAAACAAAGGGCTAGGATTGATGCCTGGACATTGTACACTCACAAGTAGCACAACCCAAGAGCCAAGAATGCACTGGGACTTCTATAAAAGAGAAGGCCAAGCCGAAGTCCACACACACCTTTTTTTTATGTTTTAGCTTAATTTCAATTCCAAGTCTTTTCTTTTAATCATTTAAGTGTAACTCAGCTTATTTAAAAGCCTATGTTGTAATAACTTTCAGCTTTAAATAAAAGTTAAGAGTTTTTTTTTGTAGGAAAATTGCCATTGTCGAAATTTCAAGTATGATTTAAGCTTTTTAAATCCTGTTTAAATTGTTTAAGAGTGTGTTAAAGTGATTGAGTATCCCTTAACCACCTTCTCTTAGCCTGATTTCACCCAAACCAATCAGGCCAAACACTCACTTTTATCATAATTAGGGAGTGTTTGGGTTAGTACCTTAATATGGTCGTCTCAAATCTGGGTTTTCCGCATGGTGTGAACACCACAGATAGAGATAACTTTGGCTGAGTGTGTGAGTTATTGGTGCTACTTTTAAACACATTTTTTAGTGTAAAATTAATTTTTTTATGCATCCTTTTGTAATTCTGTTCTAAATTTCATTATAGCCTAAAAAAGTTGATAGTGCACCAGCTGTCTTATGCAGCTTAAGCACATTGTTGTTTATGCTTGGTTGTTGTTGTTTCTAGCCAAAAAGAGAAAACACTCACCTTGTTTCTGTACAATTATGAGAAATCATTATAGCCAATGATGGCCTGATCATTTTACTTTAAAAAAAAGCCATTTAAACACAAAGATCAGAAGGCAAATATCACTTTTAAAAACCAAAAGATTGGAATTAAGCTCTTTTATGGCCCGCTTTTAATGCTGTATTTTGGTTGGTTTTGACCTCTTTAGAAAAGCACTTTTATAAGCTTTTTTTCATAAGCCCAATATAAGCCTTAAGTGTGTCACTTGCCTGTTCCCCTGGTGCTAGACCCACACTGTAAGCCCTCATTTCTCAAGCTTATTTAGAAACTGAAACCCTAGGATTTTATGCCATCCTTTTATATAGCATTATAGGTAGTGCTATTAGGTTTAGCCAGCTTAGTTTAAACTAGAAAGAGCTTATTAAATAGCTTAATAGTAGCTGTAAATGTAGGTATTTTTCGTTTTCTTTAAAAAACTGTTAGATAGCTTAATTAGAATCCCAGCTTATCTTAGGCTTATTTAGTGACCTTAGCTTATTTAGGGACACCTTAGCCTAGTGCACTTATCCTAGCTTTCTAGCTTATTTTGTAGCTTAAATCCCAAAAAGAAAAGCTAAATAAGCTGTTAAGCTTATTTAGCCACTGCAGTTTCAAAAAGCTAAGTTTCTAGCTTATTTAGTTCAATTCAGCTTATGTGCCTTTTACAAAAATTGTTCCCCTTAAGCCCCTTAGTAAGTTTACTTTTATAAGTTTTGGATAATAAGCTGTTTGGACCCACATTGTCAATCGGGGTCCAACTCAGGGACCATTTGTGTAATTCTTTCTTTTTCAGTTACCTTTGTTAGTCCCTGTAGTTAGATAGCTGTTACCGTTGCCTTATCCATTTCTTTGTTAGTCCTAACAGTAAGACTTAGTTCGTTTTTAGATTTAATTTAATTAATTAAAATTAGGTTAAAATTTAATTAGTTTAAGTTCTTTTTTATTTAAACAGTAATACGTTTGGGTCATGTTTTATATTTTAGAATTCGGTTTAACTTTTTCTTTATTTAATTTCATTTTTTAGATTTTTATAATTCTTTTATTTTTTATTTTTTATCTATTTTTCTTAAGTTTTATTAGTTTCTTTAATCTTTAAAAATTCATAAAAATCCAAAAATTATAAAAAAAATATTTTTCTTTTTTATTAAAATTTTCTTTTGTCATTTAGCACCAACTGTCCTTGGAAAGATTATAAAATTTGTGTAAGCGCTTTATTTTTATTAAATTTCAGTCTTTGCACACGTTTTACCGTGGGTGCGTTTTACCGTTTCTTTTCGTTTTTACATTTCAATACGACCTCCGGTTTTTAGTTCTAGTTTCTTTATTTTTCAACTTAAGTTAATTAGGATTTATTTTGATTTTTAATTTAATTTAGCATTTATTTTCTTAATGTTTAATATTTAGGTTTCCTGATAATGATTCCGTTCCCCGTATTTTAGTATAAAATTTAATTTTAGGATTTGCTTATAAAACTAATTTTGTTTTTGCCGTAGTTTTAAGATCCCCATTTCCTTTGCTTGTTTTTCGTTAGATTACAATTATGGTTTTATTTAATTAACTTTTGTTTTAATTTTATATCAGTGTTTCCATCATTCAATTTCTACTTAAACAGGATAACATTTCAATTGCAGCCTCGTTGGGACATACGACCCGGGAATATCTCTTCCGGAATCTTTTTATCATTGATTTGATTCTTATATATTTAACCTCTTTGTGTAGCTTTTGACCTTTTCCCTTGGTTAAGGGCATTCGGTTAGAATTTGCATTTGAGTTATTTTATATATATACTATCAGACGAATCATTGTCCACACCCCACACACCTCACTGTTAGGTTATACGAAGACAGTGTCAAAGAATTTAACAAAATAAGCGGGTAACGAATGACTAAGAATTAAACGAATAAGAGGATAGAGAAGATTATTTATAGCAAAATACATAAGAAAGAAAAATATTTTTGGTAACCGATAATCGAACAAGTGTACGGTAGCTCTTTAGAAAACACACAAAGAAGTAGAGGAGCGGGTAAACGCGAAGCTATTAAAAACCTTCTCCTTTTGGGTCGAAGTTCGTAGGATCAACCCTCCTTATACCTCTCTTATAGTTTGTAATCTAAAGGTGAGCCGATTTTACAAGTGACACAACGGTTGATTTTGTTGTTTCTCGATTTTTTTTGGTATTTTTGATTACCAGAAAATATTCACAAATGAAAGCAATAACTTCACGGGGAAGGGTCTTCAAACACTAATCTTCAAACGAAACACGATAATCGTTTCACACCTCCCCGACAACGGCGCCAAAAATTGATTCACTTCAATCCTTTAGTATATATAAATATAATATAATAAATATATAATATAGATATATAATAGGATAATATCAATTATAGAAGAGTGGGTAAGTATTCCGTAAGGCTTTAAAAAAAGGAAAATTACTATGAATTAAAAACGATAACGGGAACGTAAAAATGCGCCTTAAAAACCTAAATCCTACAATTTTAACCCTACAAATGCGAATTTAATTTTTACAAGTCCTAAATGATAAAAGAAAATTAAAAAAAAAGAATTATATTTTTTTGATTTTTTTTATTTAATATGAATTAAAAACGGGTTTAATCTAATTAAATCATTAAAAATAGTAAACTAAATTATAAAAATCTGAAAAATTCATGAAAAGTATTTTGACCAAGTCTAAACCTAAGAAAAATAAAACGACAAAATAAGCTGAATCAAATAAGCAGAAAATAAGCTATTTAAAGCAGAAAAGCAAAGTAAGTAAAACAACCTTAAATAATAAATGTTGCAAGTAAAAACTGAAAAAGACCCAAGGGCAGATGGTTAAGTGTGTGTGGTGTTGAGGCGTTGGCTAGGGAAGGGGAGGTCACAGGTTCGAAACCTGTGACTATCCCTTTTGCTAAAACTTTTTATTTTTGAAAACTTTTTGCACAAGCTTAAAGAACTAATGAAAATAAGCAAATTATATAACTACAACTTTTTCTAAAACTTAATTATAAGTACAAAATAAGCTCAAAAGGAATGACAGTTTTATTAGCTTAACTTTTAGTTGAAACTGATTTATCTTCTAGACTCAATAAGCTAAAAGGAAACTTAATAAGCTAAAACATGCCCTAACCCTAGACCTAATAAGCTCATAATAGTACAAATAAGCAAAGGTAATAAGCTGAAAAACTACTAAGATTAAAAAACAGCTTGACAAAAATATAGACTTAAAGAGTTTTGAAAGACTATGCCTACTTTTTTAAAGCTAAAATTAAGGCTTAATAAGCAAAAGGAAAAGCTGAAAAGTTTGAAACAGATTATGATAAGGACTTAAAAGACTCAAATAAGCAAAAATAAAGCAAACAAGTCAAAGGAATAAGCTAGGTAAAGCTAAAATAAAGTGACAGACTCATTAAAATGTTTTTGGACTTTTTGACAATGCAGCCTAAGATTTTAGGACTCAAGAACACATTTGTCATTTTATTAATCTGAAAACAAGTTAAGAACCTACTTTGATGAGCTTATAACAATCAGGATATATCAAAGTTTAGCTAGAATTTAGCCACAATTTGATCTACAAAAAGTGACCAAACTTACTAGCTTAACTTAACTGTTTTTAATCTAAAAACTCAAAAGGCTTTTCTAAATAAAAGTAACTCAAAACAGATGCATCAAGATGCATTAGGACCTCATTTTGACTCAAATAACTATACCTCAAATACCTTTTTAAGGAATCAATCAAATAAACTGATTGGAGAGCTAATAGACTTGCAGACTTGGAATTCAACTAAGACAACCTAAAAACTTGACAAAACTACTTAAAGGCTTATGAAAACTAATACCTAGACTTAATGAGATCTTATTAAAACCACAATGAAAACCAAAACAGACTACATTCCAGTTTTTCCTATACTAAATAGCTTATCCCAAACACCTCATTCAGACATTAACAAACAGATTTAGACTAAGACAGATTTGAATTAAGGTTTGAAAAGTGAAAACAGGTAATGAGCTAAGCTAAACAAAGACAAATAAGCATAGATTAGCAAGCAATAAGCAGATAAGAAGTATGATAAGCTTAAACAAGAAAAAAATAGTAAAAGGAGTGTGTACCTCAACCCCTTGCTCAAAACAGTACCCCCTTCTATATACCCCACCACCCCAATCAACCCCCCAACCTAACTACCATACCACCACCTCCAACTACACCATCCCCCCCATCCAACACCCACATCCACACCCCCCCCCCACCTCACAACCCCATTCACTTAAAAAACCCCCCCCCCCCCTACAACCCACCCCTCCACTTATCAAAAAATCTATCAAACAACTATCCCACCACAACCCCCTCAAACCTCTCCCCCACCCCACAACCTCATACTCAACAGCTACCCCCCCTCTCAACTTAGTCTCGGTGCACATTACCAAGCTGTTACCCAACCCCTCATCATATTCAGTGTACATTCTAAAATCCATGTGTGCCCTCACGTCTTGTCTACTCTGTTCATGCTCCTCGTCTCTCCTCTCATCCTAGTCTCTTACTCGTCCACCCCTTGAACACTCTATATATACATATATGTGCCAAGTATGCTCGTCCCAATCAGATGTGTACCGTATCTGAACCTTGCCTATATCACCCACACCCCCAAGTTGTTGCTGCATCTGTAACTCATCACTATAACTGACACTCTCATCTCCTCCACCTGTGTCCTACTGTGTGTTGTGTCATCCCTCCTTCGTAGTCTCACATCTTAATAAGCTCTAGATCCGTTCCCTCCCTCACTCACACTACAGTATCCTCCTAAACCCGTACCATCAACATCATGTGTGTATCCCATAGAGAGAAGAAATGATGTCCTCACCATATACATCCCTCTTACTTGTGTCCTCTATCAACAACGTCTACTGCAGACTGTGTCCAAACCCCTATGTGTTACTGACACATCCACTATGATAATCTTACAATCTCACTCTTGGTGTATATAAGTTCTTATCTATAAAGTTAGACGGCAACGACGTGTCTCTTACATCTATAACTCACTATGCACTTGTATAAACGCTCCACCCAATACAAGCTCGCATACACCCACACAAACCTCTACTATCCAACCCTTCCCTATCTCAGTGCATATATGTGAGAAGACTAGTCCTCCACCATGTAAAAACACTAACTAGATTCACCAATGACCAGCACACACCAAGATATTCAAGATGCACTCACACCACCTTTACTTACCTCTCTCTAGAAGTAAGACTACTATGACAATGTGTGTGATTGTTCTATGTAGATTAAGAGAAAGAACACTAGATGTCTGTTATGAGTGTGTATCCTGTTGACTCTATAATTTTGTCTGTCCCTCCTCTTGTCCCTTGACGTACCGTCTGCATTGTCACTCATATGTCATGTTGTCAGATTCCAGATCTGTGGACTACCTTACTACTGCAGCAAACTGTGATCAGTACGTGTGTGTATCGCGTAATGTCATTCAAAAGATGTTTGATTAGTTGTTCCGCTCGATGAAATTAAATCATGTGTCTACCGCCCTTTGTGAATCATTTGTACGCATCCTCCCTTTAAAACATTTTGTTTGTGAGATATACTCTCTAATAGCTTTCACCCTGTTATCCTCACCAGTCACTGTCCTGTCCTCGCTGCGGTACGCTGTGTAACTGCACACGACATCCGCTTCTTGACCACATCGCTGTATGAGAGAGTGAGAGAAGTATAGAGATCACCCCTCTGGTGCCACATAGACACTCTTTTCCTTATAAATCAATACTCTTATACCCCCCCTACACATCTAATGTAGATTGTCCGTCACATGTTACGTGTACTCGGTAGTCTACCCTGAGTGTGTGACAATGCTGATACTGATCTGATCACTACATTGCGAACATTGACATTGAAACTGCCTCTTTTATCTAGATAATTGACTAAACACTTTATTGTCGAGCTCTAGTCTATGTAAGCTAATAAAGGGGAGAAGATATCCGAATTGTGCTATGTGATTATAAAAGTGGTTATTCGATACGGAAGGTCCTTTCCATATTGGATCCGCAGAATAGATGGTTTTCATTCAATATAAACCAATCTTTGGAGGCGGATTTGTGTCAGTTTGCAACCATGATATGAAACTAAAGATCATTGGAATTGGAACACCCTAAAGTTACACATGGTGAAGATGCATGATGTACACTTCGTACTATTCGGGATGTGCGACACGTGGAGGGCTTGAAAAAGAACTTATTATCTCTAGGACAATTGGATGATCTTGGTTGTAAGGTGGAAATACAAAACAAGATCATGAAAATTATAAAAAGGCGCGCTTGTACATTTGAAAGGAGAAAAGGTGGCTGCAAACTTATACCAGCTGAAAGGAGAAATAATGGAGGAGGCGGAAGCATCGGTTGCTTCACATAGTCCAAGTCATAGAGTTGCAATAACATGGCATCATAAGCTTGGACATATGTCTAAACAAGGAATGAAGATTCTTGTTGAAAGAAAGCTACTTCATGGCCTCACAAAGGTTTCTTTACCTTTCTGTGAACACTATGTTATTAGCAAGCAACATCGCCTGAAATTCAAGACATCAAATTCTAGAAGTGTCTATGTTCTATAATTAGTTCACTCTGATGTATGGCAAGCACAGGTTTTATCCCTGGGAGGATCAAAGTACTTTGTATCCTTCATTGATGACTATTCCAGGAGATGTTGGGTGTACCCAATCAAGAAGAAGTCTGATGTGTTTGAAGTTTTCAAAGTTTACAAAGCGCAGGTTGAACTTGATTCTGGAAAGAAGATCAAGTGTTTGAGGACGGATAATGGAGGTGAATACATTGGTGATGAATTTGATACTTTTTGCAGGCAAGAAGGAATCAAAAGGCAGTTTACAACAGCATACACTCCTCAACAGAATGGGGTGGCAGAGCGGATGAACAGAACCTTGTTAGAAAGAGCAAGAGCAATGTTGGCAACTGCAAGCTTGGGAAAATCATTCTGGGCGGAAGCAGTTAATACCGCGTGTTATGTGATAAAGCGTTCACCTTCAACTGCAGTTGAGTTGAAGACACCGATTGAGATGTGGACGGGAAAGCCGGTAAACTATTCAGAGCTTCATATATTTAGAAGTCATGTGTACGTGATGTACAATACCCAAGAAACTACAAAGCTGGATCCAAAATCCAGAAAATGCTTGTTCTTGGGGTATGCTGACGGAGTAAAGGGGTATCGCTTATGGGACCTCACTACTCACAAAGTTGTCGTCAGCAGAGATGTTGTCTTTATGGAAGACAAAATTCAAGAAAATGAAGAAGGTGATAGCACTACAAAGGAAACTACATCAATACAGATTGAAAATGAATTTCAGTCGAATGATTCTTCTGAAGCCGTACCACAGCACGAGGTGAATGAGACGACCGAGTCTCAAGCTCCAACGACTCGTACTAGTGATCGTGAAAGAAAACGTCCAGTGTGGCATTCAGATTATGTTATAGAGAGCAATGTTGCATATTATCTTCTTACAGAGGAAGGAGAGCCGTCAACTCTTCAAGAAGCACCGAATAATCCAGATGCGTCGTTCTGGAAGGAAGCTATGCAAGAAGAAATTGAAGCCCTTCATAAGAACAAAATGTGGGAACTAGTGCCACTACCAGGAGGTAGAAAACCCATTAGAAATAAATGGGTGTATAAGATTAAGAAAAATGGCGATGATCAGGTGGAGAGGTATCGTGCAAGACTGGTAGTTAAAGGATATGCTCAAAAGGAAGGAATCGACTTCAACGAATTTTTTTCTCATGTGGTTTGAATGACAACAATTCGAGTGGTTATGGCATTGTGTGCTACATATGATTTACATCTAGAGCAGCTAGATGTGAAAACTGTATTTCTTCATGGAAATATTGAAGAGGAAATTTACATGCTCCAACCATAAGGTTTTAAACAAAAGGGAAAAGAGAACTTGGTTTGTAGGTTAAACAAATCTCTGCACGGTTTAAAGCAGGCGCCGAGGTGTTGGTACAAGAGATTTGATTCTTTCATTAGGAGCCTTGAATATAACAGACTACATGCAGACCCTTGTGCATATTTTAAGAGGTTTGGGAATAATGATTTTATCATTCTGTTGTTATATGTTGACGACATGTTGGTAGCAGGCCCCAACAAAGATCGCATCAATAAATTGAGGGCTCAATTGGCTAGGGAATTCAAGATGAAAGACCTTGGACCCGCAAACAAGATTCTAGGGATGCAAATTCACCGAGATAGAGTTAGTAGGAAAAATTGGCTTTCACAGAAAAGTTATGTGAAGAAAATCTTGCAAAAGTTCAATATGCAAGATTGTAAGTCGATATTAACCCCGTTTCCTACTGATGTCAAGTTATCCTCCAAGATGAGTCCTAGCAGTGAAAAAGAGAGGATGAAGATGTCTGGAGTACCGTATGCATCAGTAGTGGGAAGTTTAATGTTCGCGATGATTTGTACAAGATCAGACATTGCACATGCAGTGGGAGTAGTGAGTCGGTACATGGCGGAACCTGGTAAAGAGCATTGAGAAGTTGTGAAGAGGATCCTTAGATACATCAAAGGAACCTCAGATGTTGCAATATGTTTTAGGGATTTGGATTTAATTGTCACATGATATGTTGATTCTGATTACGCAGGTGATCATGACGGAAGTAAATCAACCACCGGGTATGTGTTTACACTTTCTGGCGAAACAATAAGCTGGGTTTCAAAACTGCAATCAGTTGTGGCAATGTCAACAACAGAAGCAGAATATGTTGCAGCTGCTCAAGCCAGTTGGTTTGTAGTCAAATATATATACCAATAGCAATACTCCCGTAAGAATTCTTTCCAAAACATTTCTCAACCAAGAGAAATATAGAGGTAAAATTCTCACAAAAGAAAACACAATTCGTATATTTTTATCCGGGAAGTATTGTAC
>BQNB010141967.1:3657-17196 GCA_026074375.1 Tanacetum coccineum | reverse complement strand
TTCCTTTCTCGTTATGTGAAGAAGCTAAGATTTGGTTGAACGAGCTTAACGAAGGAACAATTACTTCGTGGAACGAATTGAGAAAAGCTTTTATAAGCCGATATTTTTCTCTCGCAAAGTTCAAATGTCTCCTAAATGATATTCATAGCTTTCACCAACTTGGTAACGAAACTCTCGTTGAAGCTTGGATCCATTTGAAAGAAATGCTTCGCATTTGTTACGGACATGGTCTAACCAAAGGCACGATAATTCAAATATTCTATCGTGGTTTAGACGATCCAACATAAGGAATTCTTGATGCCGGAGGAATCTTCCTCTACAACACTCTCAACGAAGCTTTTCAAATCCTCGAGGACAAAGTCCTTCTCAAACTCGATTTTTCGGGTGAATTCCAAATCAGCCCCAAAACTGTTGTTTTCGCTGGTGGAAGCAACATCGATTCCTATTACGCCATGTTGATGGAGAAATTCAAAGATCTCGTTACAAAAATCGATTCCGAATTCCTGATCATAAGGAAAGAGCTCAAGGAGATGCAAGACGGTTGTAGAGAGAACAACGCTTTAGATGACTACTTGAAGGATGACACGCCTATGTGTGAACCTAATGAAGCAAATTATGTCCAAAGATATCACAGAGGATATCACAACCATGAACCCGCAATTTGGGACTCTCATGCCTACCGAAACCCTTCCCCCTACCACAAATACGAAACCGAGACATGAAATTGTCTACAACATACCCTCAATCCAAAACGATAATGATAAGGGTGATGTTAAATTCATTGAGGAGGAAGAAACTGAGCCTAATCCAACCATGCCAAACCCGAACCTAATCATGTCTTACTCACCGACTGTATCACCATTTCTTAAGGATTGCACCGTGCATATCCCGTACACTCAAGAGAAGGTGTTTGAACACGATGAAATATCGAATCATGTTGGTGACAAAGAATTAATATCATTTGTTGGCATTGGAAATGAAGTGTCGAAAGGAAATATTGAGGACACGAAGAACCCAAAAAGACCAAATGTATCTCCTTCGCTTGTGGAGTACATACCAAAAATCCGATACCCTCAAGCTTTAAAAAGGGAAATTTCCCATTTGAACCGTATCATCAAAGAATCCTAAATCTTGGGAAGAGTCTAGCTAATGACTCGGAAATAAATTAAGCGCTTCTCGGGAGGCAACTCGAGTCCCTTTTAATTGTTTGTTTGCTTTAATTTCTAGTTTTTAAATAAACATGTACACCCTTTAAGAAAGTTGTTTTTCAACTTGGAAAATCTTAAGTGTGGGGGTGTTGCATGCTCGTTATGTTTAGTATATTATTGTTTGCATTTTATGTGTTTGTTTGTTTTGTTTTAATAATGCAGCAGGTAATGATGAAGGAGGATGCTTGGAGGCGAATTTGATTGATCTCACACGCTCATGCTAGCTGTTGCGTAGCAATGATCATATGGAGTTCGATCGCGATTTCTTTTGCCCAGGAAGTTTAGGTTTTCTCTTACTTTTATTTCCCTATTTTACATACTTTGAAGTTATTTTTCACATGGAGGCCAATTCAAAACTTAAGTGTGGGGGAGGTAAACAGGGAAAATGAGACTGATTTTTAAAATTTTCATATTTTTGGGCCAATTTAAAATTTATGTAGACTTGTTTGCCCTTATAGTTGTTTTCACGTCATTAGGTTAATATATTAGAACTTGTGCTTGTAAATAATTACGAATACCACAGTGAGATCACATTCGTGTGATGATAAGTGTATATGCGTGACAAAGAGGCACCTTAGGATTTAACCCAAATAGCCTTTTCCGTTTACTTTTAGCTAACCACCCAAATTAACCCTTTGTTAGCACTTAATTTTAGTACTAGATACCCTTAGAACACCCGTTGAGCCATCCTGTTCGTTTGATAAATCCAGAAAAAGAAAAAAATACTTAACCTTAAGCCTTAGCCTAACCCTTTGTCAAAGTCTAAACGGTGGGTTGCTAGTTGCTTGGTTTGATGGATTGTTTTTTTATGATTGATAGTTAAGCCATACTTCGTTATTTGTGTGTGCCATTCCGACAAAGATGGAGATGCGCAGCTTCATTGATGTATTTTTGTGGTGTATGTTTATGCGAAGTGTGAGGGAGTTTGATGTATGTTTAAAAAAAAGAAAAAAAAAGGTTGAAAAGAAAAAAAAGTAAAAAAAGTAATGACAATTATAGCCAATGCGCTATATATTTATTAAGATGAAGGAAGAAGAAGTTTTTGAGATATCGATTAGCCAATGTGCTAAGACGTGATATACTTATATGGTTATCGATTGTATGTTGAAGAGTGTCTGTAACTAATGATCATTTCTGGGGTTTGCGGTTTGTTTGATTGGTAACTAGCACGCATTAAAATTAGACTTTTGACTTTAAAATGTTCGTGATACACCTGACTTACCAAGAAAGAATCCCATCGCATTTATACCATACCCTTTACTAGACCGATGCCTTAATTTGTTAGAACCCAAATATATAGTATCTTAAGGTTGTGTTACACTTGGTGCTATACGCTCCATCGGTTTTTGTTTTTGTTTTTATATTTCTTTTTCTTTTAAGTTGCTGAGGATAAGCAAACACTTATATTGTCACGTGTGTGGGGGGGGCGGGGGGCGGGGGGTGTTTGCACCTTTTGCGCTCATTAATAAAAAAAAAAAAATATGTCGATATTTAAAAAAAATTCTTACTTTTTTCCATTTAGGTATTTTCTTTCTAGATTTATTTTCTTTAATTTGTTTGAGGGCAATCAAATTTTCTTATATCTGCTTGATGGGCGAGCAAACTTAAAATGTGCGAGACAATTTCTGATAAATGCTCAAATTTGAGTATGTTTTAGTAGCGTTTTCATGGTTTTGTACATTTATTTGGACTATGGTTTTTTACTTTAGTGTATCAAAGTATGTTTGCATAGATATTTGTAGCCATGTACAAGAATTAAGCCAAAGAAAAAGAAGTATAAAAAGAAGTTTAGTACAAAAGTCACGGAATGATCCGATCAAGAACAAGCTCGGGAAGCATTTCAAGAACAAAAGAGTCAACCATACAAGCTTCCAAGTCTTGAGATAAAGATAAAGTCAAGTTAAGTTGAAGAATAAAGACCCACGACCAAGTACCATACACTCGGGAAGCTTAAACGAAGACATATTGGAAGTATAGTTGTTCCCGACACACCTCCACCATTTTGGCCATAACTTGAGCATACGAACTCGGATTGACTTGATTCAAGCGGCCACGCGAAGATAAGAGAAAAATCTACAAAATGAAGTTAACCCCTTGCTACCCACAAGCAGTATGCCGGACGGCAATCCATTATGCCGCTCGGCAGGAGTAGTGCCGCCCGGCAGAGTCCCGTGCCGCCCGACAGAGGCTCCTGCTGATTTTCAAGTTTACATTAACTCACCACAGATTTAAGTACCAACCATCCTCAAGTCTGATCAAGTCCTCACTAACTCACATGTCTAGGAAAAGATTCTACTGGTCCTTTGTGCCCAAGACTTATGCTTGGTGGCCAAGGTTGATTTCTACTATAAATAAAGGCCTCAAGACTCACTTTTCATATAGAAAAACCAGTATTCCCTCAATGAACGTATTTCACACATTATCTAAGCCCTACAGACTTCCTAAACCTCTTGTTATTTTGTTATGCCAATTCTTGAAGACGTGCTCAAGAAACATCAGCAGGTCTGGACTGTTCATCTTACCGTTGTGCTTTGGTACGAAGCTTGTAGATCGATTTTTGGAGGCTTGAGGTTGCTTTTAATCTTCCTTTTTATTATTGTATCATACTTTGGTTAATCTTCTTATTAATTTCAAAATGTTTTTATGCTTGTTAGTTGATTGTTTAACCTGTGTGTTTATTTAATATAATCACAAGAGTAGTTTATTTACTTGTTTGGAATGGTGTAAAACGTAAGATATGGAATGTTGGATCTTTTCAATAAAGAATTTTGGATTTGTTAATGAAGTTTGGTGAATTTGATATCGTGTCTAATTTAACTTTTGTTGGTGAATCATAACGGAGTCTATAGGTACCGTAAGGATTCTTGTTGTGGTTTGGTTCCAAACATTAGCGCAGCTGTATATGTTTGGTATTTGAGAATTGACAACTAACGAATTAAAAAAAAAAAAATACCTTAATTGGACTCATATAGGTTTAATCAAGGCATTAGGTCGAAAGACTCTATTGAAACGATTCGTATAAATCATCTTTCTAAACAAATGGCTTTTAAAAGATCGTTTTCATTAATTTCATAGGTCAAAAGGGTGTGTTAGTCTAAATCTTTTTGGTTTTATGCAATTTCAATGATATTACAATTGATTGATTTTGTATGAACCCTAAAAGGGTTTCGGCTTTGCTTAATTCGGTCCAAGTGTTTTTCGGTGATATTAGGGTTTTACTATAAACCCTAATGTAATCGGTTTATAATACAAGGTATTTGGTTTGTGAAGTTAAGTCTAGACAACTTAACATATTCGGTTGACGTGACTGTGTGAGCAACCGTAGAGGTGGTAATTTAACCACTATGTTTTCAAGATCAAGATCAGGCGTAAGTTTATTGATTTTTATCATTAAACAAAAGGTTTGTAAATTACTTGTTTACTTTATTAAGTGTTAATCTAGGTGCCTTAACTAGATTCAATCCGCTGCGTACTCGTAGCTAAACTGGTTACCTAGAATGTTAGATCCCAACAATTACCACATGCGAGAGGTCTCAGGTTCGAGTCTCTCCGTGAGGGTTTTCCTTCAAGGTGAGAATCTGTGGGGTTCTGCCTTATAGATGCGTCGATTCGAGACTGGCAGGGACTACCTTCTGAGTATGTACTTTGGAATCGAATCACTAATTATTATTCGAGGCTGGCATAGACTTTTTTTTATAGAACGACAAGTTAGTGATTCGAGCTCACAGTGACATCCAATTGGGCAGTATACAAGACTCGAATCTTCTCCTTAGAAGATAAACCCCACTCCTTGTTAGCTCCTGAAGGAAAACGTCTCCACGGGGAGGCTCAAACTTGAGACCTCCCGCATGTGGTAACAACATCCCCAAGGATACCCATGGTGACTACCTTCTGGGTAAATACCGTGGAATCGAATAAATAACTTAGTAAATGTACTAACGCGCCGTTTAAAAAAAAGTTGGTGTAACAACTATTTAGACAAGAATATTTTTGCTTTGTTGGATGATACTAATTGTAACAAGCGTGTTTGGTTTTTATCATCAAGCAATTGCTTCATTTCTCCAAAAGATAGAAATGTTTTTTTATGATAACTTGTAGAATTCGATGACGTTACAGTGCTTGTTAGCTAAAGTATTTGAGGAAAAACTGTTATGTAATACAAAATCCTGTGACTCCAAGTCAACTTCGTGAGGTTCATGTAATCAGTTAAAAAGAATTTCGGTTAAAAACTACATGTACCATCAAAGTTATCTTATCTATAAAAAAATGTGAAGATTATTCGGTCTTCTATATACTCACGTTAAGGACAAAGAAATATCTCATCGTCAACAATGGTAAGCAATCTTACTTTTTCTAGATTTCAAATAGGTTCAGAGAAGCTTCTTCTAATGAGTAGTGGCTTTTAACCCTTCTAATTAATGATCAAATGATTCTTTTGTAGTAGTAATTGTTTACATAATTTCTTGCTAGTTCTCTAAGGGTGCAAGGTTCGCGGAATTGAAGTCATGCGGCATAGCTGCAACCTCAGGGGGAAAATGCATAATTCATAAACACCACCTCCTCCGTTTGATTGCCGCTAGGAAATAGTACGTTTTAGCTTTCCAGGAGATAAGTATGCGGCACCAATCTAAGACATAGAGACTTTGTGATTGTGTGTTGTGTGCGCGATAAACTACGTACCAATCGAGATAAAGACTTTCCAATCGGGCACATACTTAATTTATATGATTGTATCCTTGCTATTAATCCAAATTTAAAGGCATATTACCAATCAACAATCAAAGTAAATAAAAGAAGGCCTGAAGCAAATCGAGTCAGGACGTGTAATGAGAAGCAAAGCGTACGTAGTGAGGCACGCATTACCTTGTGCTACTCTCAGCATATGCAATGCATAAGTCTTTATGAGCTTTTTACCTTTTTCAACTCATTCATTTATTAACTTTTATACATCTAAAAGCTATTCACAAAACTAAACCACGTTGGTAAAAATCTTTTCATAAAGGTATTTGCAAAAGCTTAGAGTTAATTGGCTAATTAAGTCTTTCTTAAAAAGCTTTTGTTAAACCGTGTACTACAACGCAAAAAAGCTTTGGTAAAAATGTAATCAATATCAAAACCAACCCAAGAACATCAATCTTGCACACAATCAACCACCCTTTTGTGCTCTTTTATTAATAAACGTAATACAAAAAACTACTCCTCAATTGAGTTATAGCCAAATAATACAAAAGATAATGATCAATCCCCACCATTTGAATCTTGATCTCCCTCACTACAAGTTCTCTCAAACACTCAGAAACTAAAGCAAAATTGAATAAAGAGATTAATCTTGCAGAGTATAGACTAGACAAAGAATGATATCAGGATGATATCAATTAAACAAGACTTATCAGACGGAGGAGATGAATATAGAGATAACAATAACAAAGAGAGAAAACAATTAAATAAACCCTAGCCATCTCTCCAGCTTATATAGGAACAAAAGATACCAACAAGCCCTTCAACTTTAAAACTTGACAATCTTAGCTCAAACTTCTTCAACCATGTTGATACAAATAATGCCTAAAAACGTTATTAATATTTTTCGACCTCTCTACGTTTTGATAATCACAAAATGTAAAAACGCTTAATGAAAAATTATTTGTAAACAAGCAATTACTAGTAAATTTTCATTTTAAAAATTTAATCACTTAAAGGAATGAATAAACATTTGCTTAATGCATTTCATGATCAATTTTTTTTTATTTAACCTCACATTTTTTTATAAAAATGTCACACACATTTTTATATCTTTTACAAAACATTTTTAGATTTGAATTGAAATTTTCTACCTAAAAACGGCTAAAAATGTTTCAGAAAACACCTCTCCCAGAAAAGACAAAAAATGAGCGTCTGAGGCTGGGCGGCCCCCTTAATTATAAGGGCGGTCCCCTTAATAATTTAGGGGACCGACACCCTATTTAAGGGGACCACTCAGACAAAATGTCAGACCAATTTGCTTATAAATACTGGACTATTCCTCACTAATTTTCTCACCTTTTGAACACACTTTCTTTCTGTTCTAAATCAGTTTATACTCTCCTACAATCCTTTGATCATTTAATCATAAAGCTTTATTTTCAAGTGATCCAAGCTTAATTCCTCAAGTGCAAGAGAAGAATACTTCTTATCATCAAGTCAAGAAGTGTTATAATTTAGTTGGTGTTGTTGTGAAGTTGTGTTAGATCTTATAAATCATTTGTGTATATTGTGAAGGTGTGTATTGTAGTTGTGTATAACAGTTAGATTGTGATGATCATTGTAAGTATAGTTAAATCAGGGTGATCTTTGTAAGTAGTGTTAGATTGGTGTGATCGTAGTAGTGTCTAGGCATAGTGAAGTTGTGAAGCGTAGTGAAATTGTGAAGCGAAGTGAAGTAGTGAAGGGAAGAGAAGTCATGAAGTGAAGCAAAGTTCTGAGTTGTTGTAAAGTGGTGTGATTAGCATATAAGAGTTGTGATAGATTGGTTCTAGCTAGGATTAGAACTCGACATTTTGCTTAGTGTCAAAAATTGGTGTAAGCAAAGTTGTGTACGGTTTTCTCCGCCTAAAGGGAGTTTGTTGACATAGTGAAGAGAACTCTCGAGTTTGATGCTCGGGGAGTGGAGTAGGGCGAAGAGGTGCTTCGTTACCGAACCACTATAAATCCTTGTGTTGTGGTTTGATCTTTCTAACTCTTATCTCTTGTCTTTCATATTTACTTGTCATTTACTTACTTACTTGTATTGTTCATATTGTGCACATATTGAGATCACACAAAGTCGAATCTAAGTTTTTATAAACAAACATAACTTTGAATTAAAAAGCGGTAAACTATTCAACCCCCTTCTAGTTTTCCACCTCGTCTTCAAAACCCTTTTTGTAAGCCACTTTGTTTCATAAATTCTTGTACTTTTAAATGATGCATAGATGTTAGTTGTACGATCCGCTTTCTAAAAATCAAACACGAAAAATGTACGAAACCCCATAAAGGGTGCGGTTTGGGTTCGGACACAAAGAAAAAGGGAACGAAGGTTGGTCATCTAATATAGTGATTGCGTTGGTGAAGTGACTTTATTTACTTATTATAGACTGTCTCTTATTTGGTTTATTGATAAGCTTTAGTGAGCTTATTTTGGGCTTAATATGGTTCAAAAACCACAAGGATAAAAAAGAAGGTGTTTTTGGTTATTTACCTCTTGTGTCATATTCCTATAGCTTATTTTGATAGCTTATCTTGATATCTAAAAGTACTTCGTAGCTTATTAGCTTATTAAAAAGCTAAACATACATGTTTTGAGCTTATGAGGCTCACGACCCAATAAGGCCCAATAAGCCGCGGCTTATTGTGGACCTTATTATGGTCTGGCTTATTTTCAAGGCTTTTTGTTAGAGCTTATTTTGATATTTAAGGTCTCGCATAGCTTAACGACTTAAAAATAAGCTCTGAATAGCTTATTTGGGCTTATGGGGCCATGACCCAATAAGCTAAGCCAAACCATGCCTTGGTCTTGGTCCGTGAGCCTTGGCTTATGTTGGAGCTTATTCATCTAACTTATATTTGTTAATGGGCTTAATATAGGGCTTAAATCGAATTTAAAACCTAATAATATAGTTTTGGACCACTATTGGGCCTTAAGGCCCAATAAGCGAAAACAAGTCGTTGTACATATTTAAAACGAATTTTTGAAAAGGATTATTACTTACGTATATAGTAAGATTAGTTAGATAGTCGTTTGGAGAAATGCGTCTTGATAATTGTCGCGAAATGTGATTTTGGTCGTTTTATCGGAATTGATTTGTTTTAGGGAAATTGTTTGGAAAATGAGGTTTAAATACCTTGGAAAACGTTTTGTAAACGAACGGGTCATGCCGAAATTTTATAAAAATATTTTACTTAGAATATTTGACGAAATTTCTACTTTCTTAAAAATCCGACAAAAGACGAAATAATAAAATATTATTATTTTAATAAATCGACTAAAAGACGAAAAACATATTTTATAACTTTATAAAATATAAAACTTCTATGAATGGTTTAGCGTAATTAAAACGTATCTTTGCTTATAATCTATACAATTTAAACTAGATAACTCGAGGTTACCGGATGATTTACCGGAATATACTTATAAATAACTATTATCTAAGCATTGTTATTTTACTTAACTATTTTCTTAAATAGTGTAAGTGTATAGTATCTAACGTACTTACTTAGTATATCTCCTTCGCGTCTAAATCACCAACCACTATGCAACTAATACCACTAAAACCGGTAATACGGAAACATTTTTAAAACTCATATGCATCAAATCCAAATACCCATTTCAAGCATAATTCTAAATCAGTCAAATTGCTAGGTCGTGTCTGAAAGCCGTTGTACATCGTTGTTTGACTATCATATTCTCTGCTACTTGTTATCCTTGTTAAGGTGAGTTCTCGTAGCTCCATTTTCAAACTATTTTTCGTTGGGGGAAAATGATACTCAAGTCTATTTCATACATTTTTATCACTGTGCAAAACAATTTCATACTTTTTGGACAATGCTATGTGCCTATGACGGCTATGTGAATGACATGAGGACTATTTGAACAAGTTCTACGGAACTAATCATTGTGCATAAGTTCTATGTGAACCTCTATGCAAGGACTATTTTAACCGACTGTGTAGCTCCAGCTGGTAGGCAATAGGTTCGGAGGACTATAAGCGCGTGGAACACTATGGATTGTTGATTGGGTTAAATACTATGATATCATGTGATTCTATGTCAGAATTCTAAACACTAATGCATACATTATGTTTCATATTGCACAATTGCCCATTACTTAAATTTTGGCACAACAACTGGGTTTACCTCTAAACCTACGAGCTCACCAACTTTATGCTGAACTTTTCGAGTATCATTTTCAGGTGATGCAATTGTTCGTTAAGTTCAAGATAGAATGCCTTAGAGACCTAAGCTATCCCGTGAGGGATCACTGTTGAAGGATTGCATTCGAGACATGTTTTCATGTTGATGTTCTTAGATTATTCTAGACTTATCTCACCCTTATGTTGGGAGCTGGTTTGTAATAAATTTAAACTATGTGTTGTGTTCATCGACAGTGTTGACACAAGTTTTTATACTTGTCGTCGGAGGACGTTGTGACACTTTTGATATGCATTCTAGATTTCTCTATATTGTATAATGTGTTATGACGATCAATCCTCCGTCACGCCTCGTGTTTCCGCCTTTGTCGGGGTGTGATAACTACATCTTTGGTTGCTTATTCAGATGCGGATTGGGTTGGTTAACCTGCTACTCGGAGATCGACTTCTGGTTACTGTGTATTTCTTGGCAACAACTTACTCTCCTAGTCCTTTAAGCGTCAACCGACCGACGCTTTCCTCTGTCTATGTCAGAGGCCGAGTAATGTGGTGTTGCCAATGTTTGTTTGCTAGAGACTTTTTTGTACGGAATCATCTACGGTGAGTTCATATATCTTTATCCTTCCGCTACTCTTGTGACATGTGAGATTAAAAATAAAAGAACAGAAGTAGATATATTACGCAATATACTAGATGTGACATTAACTTAGGTGTGTATAAACGATCGACATTATCAAGTAACTCGAGTTTGTTCGAGCCGAGCTCTATTCGAGCTTACATGGGCTTGAATGAAGTTATTGTCAAGATTTGAAGTGATATATGTGTGATGTATATATAATTTAAAAGTTAATATATAGTTTAAGTAATTCTAAATATTTAATTACCCTGATTTGTGAATTGTTTGGGAATTCATCACGTAAGTATGCTACTAAACACGCATCATGTCTAGAGTATGATATTTAAACAAAGTCAAATCATTCGTGCATCAATAATCTATACAAAATATTAATCAGTTAATAGATAATGAAAAAATTATATAAAAACATGCTCGTTCACATGTATTCTAACTATGTAAGTGTATAAAAGATTTATTACAGTATAATTTTATAGAAAAATCTTAAACATTACAAAACCACGGATTTATAAATTGTCAAAACATATAACTTCAAAACAAAGTAATAAAAACATTATTACCAGTTATATTATATGCTCAAATCTCGTGTGTACACGAGTTCAAAAACTAATAACATGGTAATCGATCTCATCCCACCTACTAAATTAAAAAAACGGTAATTCCCGCAATACAGAAGGATGACATTTACTAAAGTGGTGTAAACGAGTCGAGATATTATCCAGTAACTGGAGCTCGAACTTGTTCGAGTCGAGCTTACATGGGATGGAATGAAGTTATCGTCAAGCTTGGAAGTGATATATGTTTAAAAGTTAATATATATAATTTAACTAATTATAAATATTAATTACGATTTGTGAATATATTTTTTTTAAAGTTGCTTGGAATTCACGTTATCATAGGGGGATAGTTTGATAATGAATGAAATTAGAGAGATTAAGCAAAAACGTAAACCGGTAAAGGCCGAGCAAATGGTCCTATAAACCGGTAAAGGGCGAGTGAAGTGACCGGCTAGAAAAGGTAATAGAGGAAATTATAATCGGGTAATCAGTTATAAAAGTGGGGTCCACTAATCAAAATTCAAAACACAAAAATTCCCACATTTTATTTTCTCTCTCTTGATTGTTATTAACAACCACCGTGATGACATCACCAAAATCACCACAATCCGCCGGAAAAAGCCCAAAACCACCATCACCACCACCACATTCAAAGAACACTTTGTCTACTGCTGAAAACCCATTACCATCACCAAACTCCGTTTCTGATTCTGCCAAAAAAAACCCACCATCACCAAACTCTGTTTCTGATTCTGCCGGAAAAACCCCACCACCACCATCACAATCCGTTTCTGATGTTTTGGGTTCTTCTTCTTCTGCTTCTAAAAGCGCCACTGAAATCCTATCACCATCACCACCGTCACCAAACTCCCAGTCTCCTTCTTCCCCACCACCACCTTCAATGAAAAGAAAATTGATAATCACTGATGTTGAGGGTTCTTCTTCTTCTTCTAAACGAATCAAGATCACTGCTGAAAACCCATCACCATCACCAAACTCCGTTTCTGATTCTGCCGGAAAAAACCCACCATCACCAAACTCTGTTTCTGATTCTGCCGGAAAAACCCCACCACCACCATCACCATCACCACCGTCACCTCCACCACATTCAATCAAAATCACTTCTGAAAACCCATCACCAAACTCCGTTTCTGATTCTGCCGGAAAAAACCCACCATCACCAAACTCTGTTTCTGATTCTCCACCACCACCATCACAATCCGTTTCTGATGTGAATAGGAGGGTTTACGATGGTGTCTTCATTGGGGCAACGCAAAAAGATCTTGCCATCTTGTTTCTCATGCACCGTGTAAACGAAGGATCGCTCGATGGTTTGTTCGAGAGATGGGTGGATTTCGATGATGAAAATACATACCCAACTGAACAGGATTTGCGACACAGAATCAGTCATTTACAACAACGCTACTTCCTTAACCCCGACCGAGAAATTGTCGCGTCTACGAGTGACCGTGCTCTTGACGCTTTTGTTCTATCTGATAATATGTGGGGGGTTTTCGCTCATGCTCCAGTGGATACGGAGGCGTTTTGCGAGACGCTTCCGGATAAGGTTAGGCGCATACAATCTGCCCCTCGGTTTCGTCGAGACTGAAGTGTCTCCTACTTGTATGTTTCAAATTTTCATTTCATTTGTTACTACTGAGTAATTGGTTTGTAGGAAACAATAATATCGTTTTGTGATTTCGAATGCTAATATGTGGATTTTGTGATTCTTGGCATGTTACCTAGTCACTTGGTTGTTTACGGTATACTTATGCGGTCTTAATAATCTATCACACAAGGTGAGAGTGGTATTTAGCTTAAGCCGTCTTAATGTATATCAATGGTCACCTTCTTAAACCAATTTTGCTAAATAGACGACCATTGCAAAATATTACTACCTTATAAGCATATACCGATTGTTCATCACAACACAACCTTGTGCGGCAATGAAAATTAGTCTCTGAAATTTCAACCAAAAGTAAAGTTGTGTGAGTCAACAGATTTAATTCTAAATTCGTCTCTTTGATTGTGCAATTCACTTTTAGTTTATTGGTTAAATGAGCAAGGCAAAATTCAATGGTTTCCAAAGCCTGTTTGACTATCATGGTTTCGACCCGTTTGACTTGATTCCTCTATGACCCTCTCTGTTCAATTAAGTTGATATGCAATGTTGCACTAGGTGAGACCCTTCATGTACACTAGTTTTAAATGATCTTGCTCAATTTATAAGCTAAACAGGTGAACATTTCCAAACAACA
>BQNB010141966.1:0-17196 GCA_026074375.1 Tanacetum coccineum | reverse complement strand
ACAAAAGACACTACGTTGAAAATGATGAATGAAACAAAGTGATAAATGTAAAAGATTGGACAAATATGTAAAACAGGTTGGAAAGAGGCCCGCGCGTTGCAGCGGGGCTAATTTAACACGCTACCAAAGTGGCTCGTAAGGAGCTGCACTCACATTCTCAGATCATTACATTCTTAGCAGTTAGACATCAAACTTATGCGAAACAACATTAGTAAACCAATGGTAAATTGGTATACACTAAAAGTATAAATGACTGAAATTGTTATATCTCTTTGTCCGTTGTTTTCGAACATTTTATTGATCTAGTAAGAACGCACCATGTCAGACTTTGTATATAGTCTACATTATTGTTTATGTTGCTTTGGTTCTACCTGTTGCTGATTCTGTAAATTGAGCTTTAAGATGTTGTTATTTCCTGAAAATGCATACCACATATTTGTGATTAAGATATGCCAAGCTGAAAGTTCAAACGTCGTACTTCTGTTTGTCAGAAAGGTATTGTGCTCAGCCTTTTTCGGCATGACCAAAATGTAAAGGGTACTTGAAAAGCTGCTTATAAAGTAAAAAACAATTTTCTTCTACTTTTAGTATTCCTTTCCACGACATTCTTTAATGTTTCTTCTGGCACCTGAGTTGGTTAAAAAGATAACATCAACACAAAAACTTTGCACTATATATGTTCAATAGAACATAATATTCAGTAACATGTCATGCTAATAAACATGTAAATCCATTTACCTTTTATTTTTCTTACATATCTATGGAAAGATGGGTACACTATTATAAAAGGTCATTGTTAATAGTTAATACCAAATTATATATTGTACTCTTCTTCTGGGCCATATGTTATCACTGCTACTTCTGCCATTTCTATTAGTTTCAATAAAATGCAATATATGAATCTATAACACGGAAACTAATATGAAAATGACAAATAATTTATAAGGGTATCATGTCAACTTATTTTGTTCAACACATCTAAACTCCTATTACTAACTATAACGGTCTTAGATGTGTTGCTCCCATCCAGTGGTTTTCGTGTATCTACGTATATAAATATAGTAGCAATTGTGAGTGTATTTTGTTTGCTTGTGTTGCTACCATCCAGGAAGAATTTCTTATTGTTGTTAAAAGCAACAATTGTTGGACTTTGGAAAAGGCAACAAACACACGAAACTTTGTTTCAATTTCTTAAAGAAATATTGTCGGTTAATACAAACGCAATATTCATCAGAATCAAGTTTGATGTGTCCAAAGGGTAACTGTTTGTTAACAGAAAGATCGAGTCATATAAATATACGTACCTGCTTTCTTTAACCTTTTGTTTTCCTTTTAAGCTACATAGTGAAGTTCTTGACTGTCCCAGCACACCTCCATTCTCTTGTCTACTTTCCACATAATATATCACTTTTTTCATCAAATATGTAGCATCTTCTTCTCTACCTTCATATCTGAACAGAAGAAAGACAATGAAATAGATTAGTGATATCATGTACATGAAACACCAATGTTGGTTGAAAGCAACCGATTAGTCCTCTTACTTTATCACCTCATATAATGTTTACATTTCTTACAATTTGTTTATAAATTTTAGTGGTTTTTATAAATTTTAGAACGTTTCTTTTATATTGAATTGGTTCCAATTTTGATTTCCGAGGGACGTTGGAGTGCTACACATTGGTGCTGGTAAAAAAACTCGCAACAGGCGCATAAATGAACATCAGCAAGCGTGCGAAAGCAGCTCCCACCTTACCGGGCATTAAATGACTTAAGTACATGCGCCAAAAACCACAGTAATACTTCTAGCCTTATCGTGTACTAACATCAGAACGATACGAGAAGACGTTGCTAACTTTAATAGCTAATGGAATCTTAACCTAAAAAGGAACATTAAACAAAACGCAAACAGGATTATACCTTAGCGCCACTTCCAACGCCACGTACAAAAACCTACGTCCTCGGATATTGCAAGTCAAAGAGCTGACTGCATCTCCAAACAACTCTTCAGCACCAAACAACTTTACAGTGTTTATATAAAAGACTATAACCAACCAATACCAAACACCCCCTTAACAACTTAACTATAAGAAACCAATAAAATACAGATCGAACTAACCTATTTAGCTAAAAAAAACTGGTCCACGGTTTCTAGAAAAAAAAATAAAAACACGGTTAAAACTCCATAGTACAAAAACAGAAGTGACCCATAAATTCATCAACCAAATTAAAATTACTCGAAAAAACTAAAAATTATGAATTTTATGTAATTACCACAAAGATTAGTGATGGCATTTGAGATAGCTAAAGGTGTGCAAAGACCTTTGCCACTTCAGGTATTCACCAAGCAATAATTTACTAAATCTTTTTTTCAATCATCTCCATATCTACACAATATCAATAGCAAAAGAAAATTAGGATATACATTAAAGAAGGGAAACATAAAGCAAAGAAATGACAAATTCAAAAAAGTAACATACCTGAGACTTTATGATCAATATTAATACGGGAACCATAAACCCCCCCAAAAATTGAAACCCTAATTACCGTGCAACCATATCAAACCCCAAAAAATCCCCAAAATCAAACCCCAAACCCGACATGTATGTGTGATGTGTTCTGCAAGAGTCTGTGATATTGTTGGATGTGTGCGTCAGGATATTTCTGAAAGATCCAGAGGGAAAGAGGAACCGGCTGTAGTTTATGATTTGTGTTGGGAAGGCTCTCGAATAAGAAATAAAAAAAATAAAAAAGAAGCACCACACCTACTGGGCCAAATCGAACAGGCTAAAATAAGCCCAAACTCAAAACGACACAGTCGTTGGTTGTTTTTGTTTTGCCTTTTAGTATATATAGTAACAAGCATAGTTGCCCGCGCGTTGCTGCGGGGCGGTATTTCTTTTATCATAGATGTTGTTGTTTTTTTAAGCATTGGTCGCGCGTTGATGTAGGCGTTATTTTTTTTACTTTTTTTTTGTATTTTGTTTTTTGTGCGGCTATGTGTTGGCGTTGTGTCGTGGCTGTTTTTTGATCAGAATAAATCAGCTCTTGTAATTTTTTTTCTTATTTTGTGCCGAGCAAAAAAAAAATTAATTATTTTGTGCAATAGTTTTTTTTTTATATGGGCTTATGTGTTTAGTCTCATGTCGCGGATATTTTTTGATCTGAATAAATAAGTACTTTTGTAATTTTGTACTGAACAATTTTTTTTTAAGTTGCCTAGTTATAGAAATAGGAAAAAAAAAGAAGTCAAATGGGCCGGCCCAATGGGCCGAAATAGAAAAAAAAAAGTCAAATGGGTCGGCCCTATGTTTAATAGTTTTTTTAATATGGGCTTATGTGTTGGCCGTCATGTCGTGAGTATTTTTTGATCTGAATAAATCTATATATTTTTTCCTATTTTGTGCTGAGCAATTTTTTTTATTTTGTGCGGATTTATTTTTTCGGTCTCATGTTTAATAGTTTTTTTTATATGGGCTTATGTGTTGAGCCTCATGGCGCGGATATTTTTTAATCTGAATTAATCATTAATTTTATAAAAAAAATTTCTATTTTGTGCCGAGCAATTTTTTATTTTTATTTTTTAAGTTGCCTACTAAAAAAAAAAAAGGCCGGCCCAAAGTGGTAGCCCAATGGGCCGGCTACTGTAGCTACTGTAGCATTTGAGGGTCAAAATGACGTAGTTTTGAACCTCAAATGTGTATATACAAGCAAGATTACCCGCGCGTTGCTGCGGGCGTTAATTTTTCGCGTGTTGTTGTGGGGCATTAATTTTTTTTTTCGGCTTCATTTTTTCGGTCTCATGTTTAATAGTTTGTTTTGTTCTTATATTAAATGACAATCGCGCGTTTTTTTTTTGGCCCAGGCCGATAGAAAGCCGTAAATAGTTAAAAATGAGAGTACGTCCCGTAAATTTTTTTTTTCTTATTTTTGGCCAAAGAAGGGGAGCGGGATTATAAAGTTTTTTTTTTTTTTTTTTTTTTTTTTTTTGGCCGATGAACAGTAACCGAGCCTAGTGGGTAGTTAAAAATGAGAGTACGTCCCGTAAATTTTTTCTTTCTTATTTTTGGCCAAAGAAGGGGAGAAGGATTATAAAGTTTTTTTTTTTTTGGCCGATGAACAGTAACCGAGCCTAGTGGGCCGGGTACTGTTCATTTTACTGTAGCACCTAGTCCAAAACGACGTAGTATCACTTTTGAAAAAAAATTCATACTTATTTTGGCCAAGGAAGGGATAGCGTGGATTATAAAGTTTTTTTTTTTTTGGCCGATGAACAGTAACCGAGCCCAGTTTTAGTTTGTTTTTTTATATGGGCAAATATGTTGGGCCTAATGTTGCGGGTATTTTTTTATCTGAGTAAATCAGTACTTTTGTAAAAAAATTCTTATTTTGTGTTGAGCAATTTTTTTTTCATATTATTTTGTGCGGGTTTATTTTTTCGGTCTCATGTTTAATAGTTTGTTTTGTTCTTATATTAAATTTCAATACGCGCGTTTTTTTTTTGCCAGAGCCGATAGAAAGCCGTAAATAGTTAAAAATAAGAGTACGTCCCGTAATTTTTTTTTTCTATTTTTGCCAAAGAAGGGAGCGGATTATAAAGTTTTTTTTTTTGGCCGAGAACAGTAACTTGAGCCCATGGCCCGGGTACTTCCATTTTAACTGTAGAAGCTAGTCAAAACTGACGTAGTACACTTTTATCTGAGTAAATCAGTACTTTGGTAAAAAATTTTCTTATTTTGTTGAGCAATTTTTTTTTCATATTAATTTGTGGCGGTTTATTTTTTCGGTCTCATGTTTCATATTTGTTTTGTACTTATATTAAATTAAACAATCGCGCGTATTTTTTTTTTTTTGAGCCCAGAGCCGATAGAAAGCCGTAAATAGTTAAAAATGCGAGTACGTCCTCCATTTTTAAATTTTTTTTTTCTTGATTTTTGGCCAAAGAAAGGGAAGAAAAATAAATAAAAAAGAAGCACCACACCTACTGGGCCAAATCGAACAGGCTAAAATAAGCCCAAACTCAAAATGACACAGCCGTTGGTCGTTTTTGTTTTGCCTTTTAGTATATATAGTAATACTTAACCATATTTCAAAGTATTACTATATGGAATCAAATATAAGTTAAGAATACACTAATAGTAATTTCAACAGAATGTTTCCATCATATCATATGTTAATTAGTTTTAAAAATGAGTCTTAATATTTATATGATTATGTTGAGTAATGTTTATACAATATTTTAGTAATACAAGTGTGCCCTATAAATACAAAGATATAGATATTAATCATATTGTCTTTTAACCTTTATTGGGCCTTCCTGAAACAGTATTTCGATGGTTTCTTTCAATATGGGAAAGTATACAGAAAAATTACAAAATAAAGATTTAGCCATTTTTGCTAAAAATTATAGATGAATTTTCAAGGCATGTCCTAATGTTTATAGCTTGTCGTCAAATTTCAAAGATATAAAATAATATCAAGAACCAACTGATCATGCATTTACTGAAAGTGTGGTTACAAGAGAGCTTTTGTTTCGACATAAATAAACTAGTATTAAACCATGAGATGTGTACTTTGGTTACCCTTTTGTTAAGTAACAAGTTGAAGATATATATATATATATATATATATATATTACTATAAAATTTTAGATCAACACTTTTGGCCCTTGTCCATATTATACTCTTCAAAACTAGTCCAAAATTATAGTTTAGTTACTTTGTCTTTAACGTAATTATGTTTATAAGATGTATGTCTCAAATGTTATAATCAATATAAACACTTTATAAAAACTTAATTACATTTATTCGCGTAATATTTATAAATCCTAAGACGCTACTTTATTTTGTTTCTAGGATTTCTCTCGGTTTCTCGACGTTTATGCTCGATAATTATATCATTTTCTTTAAGATGAGTTCATAGCCCCTACTTTTACTTGTTTTATACTGATTTTGAACTATTTTGGGGTGAGATACATGCTCAATTATTTTTATATACACAAGTGCTTTAAAATTGTATGTTATGCCTGATTGTTATTGCCTAAGTACCTTTATTGCCACTTAAGTCCCCACTATTATGAACCGTTAGTTACTTTGTGTAAGCGCAAATGCTATGAATAGATCTATTGGGACTGACAATCCCTGTCCGGGTATTCAATAACTTGTGCCACATCAAATGGACGCACTTACAATTGAAATAATACTTGGGTGTTTGGCAACATCAACTCTTGGAGAAAAATACTTGGGTGTTTGGCCGCACCAACTATAAGAGAAAAATACATGGATGTCTGGCAACACCATCTCCCTCTCACAACATATGTTAATGCTTGAGTGTTTGCAACACCAATTCTCAGGGAGAAAAATACTTGGGTGTCTGGCCACACCAACTCTCGGGGAGAAAAATACTTGGGTGTCTGCAACATCAACTCTCTCTCACAACACATGTTAAGGTTCGGTGTCATGAGCTTAGAGCAATAATACATATTACTTTTTGGACTTGGTGAATTTATAGTCTATTGGTCTAACCATTAACTAAATCTTGTGGTCCACTAAACTGTTTGATTACAATAACATTACTCGATTTACTTAATCATTGATTTATGATTAAAACCTATGAATTCACTCAACAATTTTATTGACTTTTAGCATGTTTTATCTTAGGTTTCAGGTATTTTGCTCGGAGGAAAGACGCATGGATATGTATTTGGAGACTCCATATTTTATACATTTGATAAAACTTAACTCTTTGAAAACACCATACTTTGTACAGACTTTCTTTTAATTTAAATTTGATGAAAACATTATCTAAACTTTATATCATGTTTGAACCTTGAAATATTTTGAAACTATTGGGACCTATTCATAAACTCGAACATTTTTATTGTGAAACATTTTGAAATGTATTTAAAAAACGCTCTTTTTGGAGTCGTTTTCATTGAACTTGACTTCTTGTCCATGATGCGCACCCCAATGTGTACTGTCCTCTGCCCGTCGAAAGATTTTGAGGTGTAACAGAATGGATCAAGAGCACCACGTCATAGAGTACCCCCCCTGGGTCATTTTCAAAAATACTAATAACTATTTTTCAAAATTTAGAGTCTCTCCTCGATATATCTGATATCCGTGCGCGCATACCTCCTGATTCCTTATATTTACTTCCTTGATCATTACTATTAGTATTATACGAATAATGATTTTATAATACTTGACTTTCTTCTCGATCTCTTACGCTTATTTTCGAGAGTACCGCTATTTATTTATATAAAATTAATTTATATAAACGTCAACTATTTTCGGTCACTTATATATACCTTTTAGAGCGCCACGATATTTTTTATTATATAAATGTTGTTTATATAAATACTAAGACATTTCTTAAGACGTTGTGAGTGATACAACGATCTCCAAAACCTTCTCAAGACATTGTTAGCGATACAATGGTCTTTAAAAAATTTCCGCTGATTTTTCATAATACCATTTTCGATGATACAGAGGAGAACTCGACATAGTTTGTCGATCACATTGGTTATTTTACTATTCGACTCTGAGTTAGACACTCCTTTACTTATAAAAAAACCAATAAGATTATTCATGAATGTCTATTCAAGACATTGTTTTAAATTCTGAAGAGTAACTGGATATGTTATAAACGAGTCCATATCATTCTCGAAGAACTTTTTGGTACTTTTTGACACTAGTTTTGAAATCATTCCTATTATGGGAATTCTTCTTCTTAGAACTTTCAAACTTTGGTCATATGAATGATGACATGACTCAACTTTATCTTTTGTTGCTTCATCCCAATTACTATTTTTCTCAAATGAACGAACAAGTCTAGTAGCTTTAAGCTCATCCATACCTTTACTATTGACTTAATATACGTTTAGACGTAGGAAGATTTGACATTGACGTGAATTTGAAAAATATGTTTGGTAAACCCCTTGTAAATGATGACATACTCAAGGATCATAGAGAACAACCAGAAGAAAACTTAGAACCCCTTACGACTATGAATATCGACGAGAAGAAACTCGAAGATTTTCTAATTTGTACGAAGAGAGAATCTCGACCATCATAGTTAACGATGACCTTTTATCTAGAACATTTCTTTAAAAATGCTCGATGCATTGATTGCTTTATGGTACGAATATATTCACTCTCTTTAATAATATTGTTTGTACAATTAATTTCTTATATCTCATTTTAACATCCTTGATATACCATTTCCTTAATATGTACCTATTTCCTATTTGGTGTTAACTCAATTTAATAATTAATTGTTTGTACAATTAATTCCCCTATCTTGTTTAACATCCTTGACATATTGTTTCTTTGATATATGTCTCTTTCAAATATTGATATCATCTTCTCATTGCATCAGTTTAATTTCTAATGACTCTCTAAAGTCTTTCATAATTCTTTACGTTCATTTTTTACCGTTACAATATTTTGATATTCTTGACATATACTTCTATCCTACCATTATTATGGTCAATTAATTCTTTGTTTGACTTATTATTCATGCAAATGATTTTTCATGCTTCTTTGATTCATAATTTGGTCATACAGATCAATCTCTATATTCATTCTTTTGATCTTTATAACATCTGTACATATGTTCTTTTTACGTATTCTCTGAAGTCGTTGACATATTCATATTTTACATGCTCGCGATATCTTATATTGTTTCTTCCTATACTCTCATTTATTCCTCTCGTGATGTTATGACCATAATTATATGATCTATTGATTCTTCCGTTGCATTCATTAGTTATTGTTAGCTACCTTGTTCATAAAAAAATATTTAATCTCTCTTTTAGGATTCTCTAAATCCTAAATATCAAATTCATTATAACCTCCTTGTATTGCCATTCACTTCATTTGAAGATTTAAACTTCTTTGATCCCTTTGTTCACACTGATTATCAGTACAAATTCATTTTTTTGATCTTGATATGTATTGTCACTTGACATATGCTACTTTGGTCATTTTTTTTTGAACGGCAAATGGTATTTTATTAAAAAAGGCTAGAAAGAAACTAGCAGACGATATACACGCAAAAATGATCCAACAAACAAAGAACGAAAAGGAACATGAAAAAATACTAACGAAACGTAACTCGCAATATAACTCAAAGGCTTTAAGAATAAGAATTACCCACCATGCGCCACTGAATTAACTCCGATAACAAACCGTACCCCCAAGCATCATACAACCAAAAGGGGAGTGATCTGAACCGGCATCCTTTGTTTGTCTCGATAAGGCATTATTGAAGAAGAATATCAACTTTAACGTTTTTCATAATCACATCCAAATTCTGAAGATCGCTAGGAAAATAATCTTCCACAAACTAGTTAGCGCGAGAGAGAACAACCCGTGTATATTCCCTTGGGGTCTCTATATGCTCCATCGTTATCAGAATCTACTTCGTCACTAGTTAGAGGACCAATATAATCAAATCCACGAGGAACCATACACAACAGCATATTAAATCATTACCCGAGGGTGTAGAAGGGAGGCGCAATGATTAGTCTTTTTCAGGAGCATAACTGTCGTAACACCTCATTATCATCAGTGGTAACATTACCACAATCAACCCTGAGAATGAACTTCAAGAATCCACCAGCATCAATCTTCCAAATCTTTTCCATGCATCCTAATATACACCCACCATTAACAAGACCGAATCATCACGAATCTCGCTTCATTCAAAGGAGTCCACAATATCACTTTCCACCCTACTACATCCTCCTCTCAGCAAAACCTGGACTAGAGGGCGACAAACACCAATCATTGTATAACATTCTAGGGGAATCTGAATCACAACTTATCGACATCCAAATGCTCCTCATTTTCCAAACTTTCATCCAAACTAGAACCCTCGCATCCTTCCATTCCAGAGGATAAGACTCGGAATTGACCTCCAACGATCAATAGTGGGCGCGCCAATAATGCAAACTCAGTAGCGATAATACGATACTTCATTACGATTATGAAACTAATAAAGGACTCTATCACACGATGTAAAGACTCTGTAAGGACCAAAAAAACAACCCCCTTGTTTCCCCCATGAGACAATTGGTCATCACTTACCATATCCGAAAACACGCTACTCCCCACCGACCACCCAACTTCTTATAAACCTCTGGAGCCCATGATGCCAATGGCAAACCCACCAGGTCTATCCAAACACATCTTTCATCTGGAATAAAATCGTGAGAAACATCTTTGAACTCCAAAAATATATCTTTTAACGCCTTTGAAGTCTTGACTCTTTCCACTTGATCCATAGAGTCGAATTCCAACCAAACCCAACGTCCCCCAACATATCTAAGACCAACATCATCGAATCCCTCAGAAGACATATGTTTTAGAAGCTCTGAAATGACACTTAAATCTTTAACTTTAGCAAGAATACTACGCTCCTTACCATCCAAATCAATACAATCGTCTACCGAGATAGACATCACCGCTTCATTACCCGCTTCCTTATATACCTTGTTACAATCCGACACCCCCACAGATTCTGCTCCAGCATTACTTGTACCGTATTTGCCCGACATGTCCACTGATTTGTTGCCCAGGACCGCTTTAGCATACGAGTTAAAAGACTGAAAAACATTTTCGTTGATACTAACAGATTGAGAGTTCGAACCTACACTGGGTTTGCCGTCCCCAGAACGTTCCACAGGTCTATTATTAAAATCGATCCGATTAACTATCGCCACATCGGCAAAATAAATGAAAACCACCCATCCATAAGCGTTCTTAGATTGGAAACTAACTGATTGATATCATTAACGTTTATAATAAAACGTTAGCAAAACCAAATCGATGACACGTGATTTGGATCTCATTTCAGTTATTTGTAAACATCGATCACCACACCCCAAATAGTTTGTTACAAATACCCAAAGAACTTGGACCGACGCATTCATCAGGAAAAAAAAATTTATTAGAAACAAAGATTATGGAAAACGACTTATGTTTACCACACGAAAATTAAGTGATGAGATTTGTTGGAATAACCCTTGTTTACGTTGGGCCTCTTAGTCGACAATTATTAACGAATGAACGTTTCCCTTTGCTATTCTGAATAATTATTAAGATCGGTGACCTGTGCCAATTGCCATCGTTATTTAACAACAGAATAAGCCCAATGACCGAAAATAGGATTGAAGAACGCCTATCATAGTGACTTTGTTATACCTTTTCCCTTTCGATCGAACCGGAAACAAAGCTACGTATCACCCTTTTTGTTCCTTCTTGATGAATGATAATCAAACAGGCTAAAGAAGATCGATCAAATGAAGAGAATCTTTTGAAATCGCCATGGCCTCTCCACTTTTGAAATTCAAACAGTTTTGTAACTTCCTATACCGAATAGGGTAGAAGCAGAAGACAGAAGATAGATACTATAAACGATAAATGAAGAAAGCGTGGAACGAGGCACGTGTTGGACACGCTTCCCTTAAAGCAGATTCGCCGTCTGTCTCCTAGGGTACAACGTTCAAAGCTGTTGTATAGCCGGACTAGACAACTTGCCTGAAAGATTACGGAACTGATCGAAAAGACTACTGGAAAATCTTGTTAATGGAGCTTTTCCCTTATGTGTTTTTCGGTCTTACTTTGGTCATTGGTACGATTTATTAATTCTTCGTTTTTGTGTGCCTTCTCATCAGTACAAATATTCAATCATGTCATTAAGGCTTTTCATAGAAATTGATCCGTACCTACATGCACATTGCAGACATTTTATGTATTTACTATGTTTACTCAAAATTTGTATAATTTCAGGAAGGACCATGTTATACTTGGAGTAGTCAACTTAAAATTTTATCGAAAACAATTTTCTACTTGGTCCTTCCTACATGCACATTGCAAATATTTTGTGTACATATATATAATTTTCTACTTGTATTTCCATGCACATTGCAAATATTTTCCAATAAAATTTTAAGTGTACTTGTATTTCTACATGCACATTGCAAATATTTTGTGTGCGTATATATAATTATTGCAAATGCTATGAAAATTTGTAACGGAAATTTTCCGTAGCAAATATGCAACGGATTTGCAACAGATTTGTAACGGATTAGCAAGGACAAAAAACCCGTTGCAAATCCGTTGCAAAAATTAAAGTAATTTCTTTTATATTTATTTTTTAAATTTTCCATTGCAAATCCGTTAAATTTATTTGAAATTTGTATTGGATTTGCAACGGAGTATTAAAAATATATATAAAAGAAATTATTATTGGCTTCCTTTGCAAAATCATTACAAAATTTTAAATAATTGTTATGGATTTGCAACAGATTAAATATAATAATTTAATTATAACTTATTTTTAATAATCCGTTGCAAATCCATTAAGGATTTGAAACAAAATATTCAAAGTAAATCTAAAAGAAAATATTATTTATTTCCGTTGCAAAATCGTTGCAAATTTTTGTATAATTTCTATGGTTTTACAACGGAAAATGATCTTAAATTAATTTCTATTTGTTTTTAATTATTTATTCCAATCTACTTGCAAGTTTAAAATAATTGCTACGGATTTGCGACGGTAACCAATAAATTTGTTTTTTTTACTTGTTTTCAATATTTTCGTCGTAAATTTTGAAATAATTTACGAAACCATTGGAAATTCGTATATGTTGCTACTCACACGTATGAAATATTATTACTCCCTCCGTCCCAAATTAATTGTCCCCCGACAAAAAACACACAGTTTAAGAAAACATAATCATTACTGCATTCTCTCTCTTACTTTTTTGCAGAATGACAGTTTTACCCTTATGGAATTAATTAAAGCTTTGAATAAAGTTTGTAATTTCTAGTATCATTAGGGGCAATATGGTAAACTTGCTACATTACTCACAACTATATTTGGAAGGGGACAATAATTTTGGGACAACCCAAAATGGAAAGAGGGACTATTAATTTGGGACGGAGGGAGTATTTAACATTCCGTAACGGAGTCATTTTGGTGCATTCCGTTGAAAACTCGTGATACTTTTAAATCGTTTCATATCCGTTACAATTGAAAATTCCCATTGCATATTTATACCATTGCAATTTTGTAGCAAATATTATCCGTTGGCAATTTTCTTGCAATATCTACGGTAACAAAATCGTAGAAAAACTGTTGGAATGTGATCCGTTACAAAACGGTTGTAAATTTAAAACGGATTTTTCTTAGTTGGAAAACCGTTGCAAGTTTTTTAACCTCGTTAGAAATCTGTTGCAATTTAAATTTCCATGGAGCATTAACGCTACGGTAGGTATTTGTTGCAAATCCGTTGCAAATGGTCATTTGCAACGGATTTGCAACTAATTCCTACCGTAGCATTAGCCCACTTGTGTTGTAGTGTACCTCGTAAATTCGGGTCAATATTTTTAATCCATATTCTATTATTTATTTTACTTTTGAGTAAAATTTTATTTTTACGATTTATCGGATACGTTATCTCGCGTTTGTATTAAAACGTTTATTAAATGTGAACCTGGCTTTAGACTAAATATTAGTCTATGTGTTCTGCATAATTTATTATTTTAGAAAAGTATCCGCATGATATAATTTTATTTTTATCATATACGTTTTCGCTTTGTGGTTCCGCCTAAACTCTTGAAATATTTTACATTTCTACCCGTTGGTCCTAAAAGTACTCACTTATTCATAAATTTCCACAAAATAAACCTATAATATTTTCCTCTCATCCCTAAATTCGGTAACCCACTTACAAAAGTATCCACTAACTTGAGTTAGTGGGAATATAAGTTACTCCAATGCATCCCATCTTCACATATCATGATAAAAACAACATATAAAAAGGAGATCATTATTCTTTTTAGTACCCTCTCTCCACGTAGCCTTGTTTTATCTTGAAATTTCCGTCAAACTTTTCATTTTTGTATTATATCTATGGTTTTAAGTCTATCAGTTACTAGTGAACAAGTTAGTATTGGTTCTAGTTAAAAGGGTTAGCTATGGCTTAAGCAATGGAGCTTACGAACATGAATGAGAGTTTCAAGCGTTGTTCGGGGCAGAGCCAACAAGACCACGTTGGTTCTTGGGTTCGATGATGATGACGATGATGATGTTCGTGTTCAAGGAAAGTTTTAGTCATGTGAATATTGTTCCAAGTGTTGGCATAATCTTAATTTTTTTTCACGGTTCATATTGTTTTGGACGAATTTGGGTTCGTGTTCGGCTCTAGAAATCAGGTTGGGTGTGGCGCTTTGAGTTTCTATTTCATTGGATCTTTGTGGTTAAATTCATAGTTGGGTCATGGGTTCAAAATTCACCAAAATTTTAGAAACCCTCTAATATTTTGAGCGGGCATTCAACTTTTCATTTGCGCTTAAACAAAATTCATCAAATTTTTACACACAAAACCTATGCCCCAAATCACACACCACAGCCCTCACCACTCTCACCAAACAAACCCTAACCATTTCCACATAATAGATCTAATGACGTAGTAAATCTGTTTCTACTAAAAATCAATCTCAACAAGTCAACCCTGATGATGAAGGAGAAGACGATCTTAACATCGCAGATGATGTTACTCAGGTCTCCTTTCGTTTATTTATATATCTTTGTCACAACAGAACATTGACATACGATTGGAGTATTTTGTTTTCAAAAGGCTATTTCCAAACTTATTTAGTTGCAATCAAAAAAGGATTCATGTATCTCATAGTTATGCGCTTAAACTACAAGTATAGTTATAGTAATCTTATATTAAAGTATGGTTTAATTGCTGAACATTGACATACCCATGAATTCGATCTCCAACCAATTATTATTATTATTAATGAAAGGCAGAATGTATAAAATGCTTGACCGGTTTATAGTGGTATACCAACTGTTTGATGAAATGCTTGACCAGTTTATATTGGTATAATTGACTAATATAGTTTTGCTTACTAAGTGGATTAACTAATATAGGGTGTTTGTTTCGGCTTATATAGCGGGCTTATGTCTAACTTATTTGGTTTTCGGCTTATGTTTCATAAGCTCATTTTTTGTGGCTTATTTTGTCTAATCTGCTCATTCACGTTTTCAGCATCAATAAGGACATTAGCATCGGTACGAGGCTCAGCTTGAATGACTGAATCCCCACCGTCCACCAGACCATTGACTGCTATGTTAACATCAGCAGCAACATGAGTTTTACCTGCACCCACACCCACATCAGCCCCATTCTGACCCTCTATAACAGTAGCATCAACAACATTACCAGCAATGGTTACGCAATCAGGTCTAAATTCAGATTGGAATACACTTGCAGACGAATCTGACCTATCACGATCATGCGCCTTAACAACAGGTAATGTACTCATCATTCCTTTGGCCATACTTCCTCCCTTAACTGCGTTATTACCAGCCTCAGTTCCTTTATCTGATGTACCATTAGCATCAGCTGCACCTTTTTCCTTGTTGCTTCCAAACACAGGCTTACAGCTCCTCAAAGCCGGACTTCTTTCCTTAACAAAAGTTGTGAGGTCAATTTTTTCAATAACGTGAATTGGTATCATAATACCATCATCAACACAAGTAGTATCCCCCTCCCAATACCATCATCAACACAAGTAGTATCACCCCCTGTATTCTCCATCCTAACACCCCTCAATAACCTCACGAACAACCAACTTACACAGCAGCAGCAATAGTTAGATGACAGGAGCACAACTGCGCTAATACCCAATCCAAGAACACAGCAACCCAAAGGAGGATAAGAGAACAACACGACAGACCCTAAAACTATAAACCTAATGAAATAACCAGGGAATTTACAATCACGATGCAGGACTGAATCAATTGACAAAAATCATAACTCAACCAAGATCAGAAATTGGTTAAATCAAATCAAATTAGGGATACCAGCCGCTAAGCACGAACCCTAACTGATAGAATTTAAACAAGGCCGAACAGGGGATGGGTACAATTAAGTCAATGAAAAATCCTTACCACGACATATGTAAGATATAGTAGTTTCGATCAGGCAAGAAGATTAGGGTATATCGACATGATTCCTTAAAGAAAATAAAATGCAAAGTGGGTGCCTTAGAACAAAAAGAAACAATCTTAACCTTACACAGTGATTCACAAACTAATAATCTCTTAGAAAGGGATTAAAAAAACGAAACAAATGATAAGGCCAAGATTAGGAAGATTGGAATGAGTTCTAAGGTAGGTGGCTGCTGAATTCGCCCATAGTGAGAGGTTTTGATTTTTCTTTTCTTGTTGTTTGTTAATGGTAATAATTTAGCCTATTAACACACACACACACATTGTGTACTGAATACAATTTCTTCCACATTTGCAGGAGCTTCACTGTTTGGCCTGGAATCTCAGGTACGCCTGGTTTCAACAGCACGGGGTTCAAGCTCATGAAGAATAGTTCACGGTCTTTCCAAGTCACAGATAGCTGGGATGGTGTTATATGGGGGAGAACTGATTCCACCTTCAACAAATTTGATCAATGGTCATGCGTCACAGGTGACTGCGGCTCCAATGAAATGGAGTCAGGAGTGCTTTGGAAGAAAAAGTACATCATCCATTACAAACATATCTTTCAGTTTAAGTGAAGTCACAGACAAGACCTCATACATTTTCAGCTATGATGTCAATCGGGCACGTTCATATGAGGGCTACGATGATTTATGGATGACCGTCGAGACTACTGGTAGATCAGGTCCTTGTCAATTGATCGGTTGTCTTTAACGGTGGTGCTGGAAACCTATTACAACAAAAAGTCAGTGCTAGGGAGCTGATTACACTATCACATTTTGTCCCCTCCCAGATACATTGTCAATAATCAAATTAGGCAGCGAACGTAAATCCACCAAGTACCTTATGTCCCCTGATAGTGATTTCACGTTAGGCTTCTTTGGTGCAAATAACAGTTACTTGGGAATTTGGTACACCTATGATAATCAGTCCAGGGAAATATGGGTTGCCAATCCAAACACACCAATTACATCCACCTCAAGTGCCCATGCCCTATCCATTGAACCCAACTCAGGAAACTTGATCATCACTGTTGAAGGCAGGACTGTGATGAATGTCAGTAATGTTAAAGACGGTCCATACACAAGCGTGTCTGCAAGACTACAAGATACAGGTAACTTCCAGCTAATCAACAATTTCGACGAGCAGGTTTTGTGGCAAGTAGTACAACAACTATAGTTC
>BQNB010141965.1:0-17197 GCA_026074375.1 Tanacetum coccineum | reverse complement strand
TATATATATCTTGTGTTATTGATCTATGAAGTAACACGCCCCGGAGATCCTTATTCCGCTGCGACCCATTTTGGGGGTGTTACAACATAAATTTTAGTTGGAAGGCCTTGTAGAATGATGTTTATTGCTTTGATGTCACAATCAGCTTGAATGGTTTCTCTAGGAGTTAATTCAGTATATTCTTTTGGTCTGGTTATCCTATCCATTGTAATTGTTGGCCAAACAAGTGGACCTTTTTCAACAGAAGCAAGAATCTTTCTACCATGAGGTCTATTCATCACATAAAGTTCCATTCTGCTTTTCCACGAGTCATACAAGTGTTTTTCAAGCATCGATGGTTTATTGTCACCACCCGAGAGAAGTGACTTATCAATAAGAGTCGTCATTGACAAATTTGTATGTTAAAAGATTACTTGGTTGATCGGATGGTGGTAGAAAGAAATTGTGTTTAAATAAGTTGTCTTTTAATGTTTTAATTCTTTAAACTACACGGGATTTTACAATTCTTGACAAAACCGGGAAAAATGTTTCACAGGATTTTACAAGTCAAAGAAATAAACCATATAATTTAGAAAACTTTTGTTGTTTGTTTAAGACTAAGTTTGTTTGAACCTAAGTATAGTTGTTCGGTTTCCACTTAGTCGAGTTGTTCGGTTTCTATTATAGTCGAGTTGTTCGGTTTCCACTTCAGTCGAGTTGTTCGATTTCAACTAAAATAGGTTGTTTGGTTTCCACTTCAGTCGAGTTGTTCGGTTTCCACTTCAGTCGAGTTGTTCAATTTTGACTAGAATGGGTTGTTCGGCTTCCACTATAGTAGAGTTGTTCGGTTTCCACTTCAGTCGAGTTGTTCGATTTCAACTAGAATGGGTTGTTCGGCTTCCACTATAGTCGAGTTATTCGGTTTGAGTTATTCGACTCAGGTTGTTCGACTTGGGTTTTTCGACTCAGGTTGTTCGACTTGAGTTGTTCGACTCAGGTTGTTCGACTTGAGTTGTTCGACTCAGTTGTTCGACTTCAGTTGTTTGACATCCACTATTTCGAAACCCAAAAACTTAAAAACACAAAAAGACACTTTTTTGATGATTGTTTTGCAAAAATACTTGTACAACTAGTGTTACTAAACCTATAGGAACAAGAAAAATGAAAACTTTAAGGTTTTTAAGCCGAAAAATTTTAAATCAAGATTTTGCTCTTTATAAAGTTTTTGAACACAAAATGTAACAAAAATGATGTTTTTCTTGATTCAAAGCTTGTACACCTATATCATAAAGATACTAGATCAGATTTACCACGGTAAATGATCTTTTAGTGTACACTCTTGCTTCGAAAACAAGGAAAAAATAAAGAAAGGATGAAATATTTGCAAAAACACACGAACCAAAAAAATAAACACAAAAACTAAGCAAACCACTCCATGGATCTTGATACCAATTGAAAAATAATCATATAACATACATGGAAAGAGGAGGCAAGTTGTTTTAGTGAGAGAAAGGGTTGGATGAACACTTAAAGAGAGAAAGAAAACATATATTGAATTGTATGAAAAATGATCAACCAACCACCTCTCCAAGGCATGGAGAGGTGTTATGTAACACCCCCACTTTTACATATAGCAGTGGAAGCTAATCTGGGGTATTACTTCAAGGTACAACAGTCATAATCATAGAAAACGAATCAAAAAATTAGCTTAATATGTTTAATATATCTAACTACGGGCTTTGACTAGTAAATATTAGAAGTGACCGAGACTTTTCATGATCCTAACAGAAAGAAATGTGTGTTTTTTGGTGAGTGAAATGTGTTTGTTTGTAAGAGGGAAGTGTGTTTGTTCAAATTTGAATTCAATCCAAGGGAGGAAAAAAAGAATGAGAATCCTAGGATTGATGAAGGTTGGTTTTGATCAAAAGTGAAGAGAGAAGTGTGTTTTTTTGAAATTAATCCAAGGTGAAGAAAATAATGAGGTAAACTTAGATTGACGAGTGTATGATCAAGGGGTTATGATGGAGTTGTGTGTGTGTGTTGTGGTGAGTTTGTGTGTGTGTTGTTGTGAGTGTGTGTGTGTGAATTCAAGATGTTACAGATAGAAGTGATAGTGGATTGTGGTTTGAGAGATGTTTTTGATAGGATAGGAGAGCCTATGTTTGGAAATGTAGGGAACAAGAAGTACAACAAGTACAAGGAGAGTACATTATGTAAAGGAATATGAGTTGACATGTGGGTATTATTTGGGGAGGGTTTATGTGAAGAAAGGTTTATGCTTGGAGAAGGTTTAAAGATATGAATGATGAAGATGATAATGTTTAGGATGAAATCAAAGGATTGATTTGAGTTAATAATCACATTTCTAATAAGAAAGGAAAGAGTAGGCATATGTGATTATGAGAAGGTATAAGAAGAAGGTGTTTAGAGTGTGTAAAGAATGAAATAATTTGTTGGGTTAGAAGAGTGAACAAATGATTAGGAAGAATGGGTTGTAGGATTATGTAGAAGGAGTGTGGGAGTTTGAAAGTCATCTTGTACATGTGAGTTTGTAAAACATTTATAGCTAAGTATGAGTGAGAAAAATTCAAGGCCATGATTAAACCTCCAAATACAACAACTCAAATTAGTCCTTTAGACTTTAATTCATGATAATAAACAAATGGATTTGATCACTGATCGTCTTGATGTAAATAAGCTAGGTGGTTTGAATCTCAAGTAAAGCATATCCCATAACGGGAAAGGATGCGTTTAGGCAAAGTGACCTTTGACTTAGTTTGACCAATAAAGGAGTAAAACCCGTTAGGTGATTAAGAACAACATAAATCCAGATTAAGGTCAAATGAATAATTTCATTTAATGTTATGTTGAAAACATGATCAAAATAGGTATAGAAATAAGTTTCGGCCTTGGCTAGAGGCGTTTGATAAAGTATTTGAGTTGGCATTTTGTTGAAAAATAGGAGGATTCATTTTTGCTCCTCTCTAAGTCTAAACCTCATTTAGAGTTTTTCTAAATGCTCAAATATCATATACATACCTTAATTGAAGTTTTCACATGTGTCGGGTAAGAGGAAAGCCGACAAAAGCAAATACGTAAAAACAGAGTTCGCAAGTGGCTCGCTGGCCACGTGCTAACGCGTGACTAGCGCGCTTGAGGCTAAAATTCGGTTTTACTGATTTTAGCTATCGTTTGTTACTTTACATTTTGTGAACGTTTATTTGTCATCGTTAAAACATAAAAGAGATCCTAGTCAATGTTGCACCAACAATCTCCCCTTTTTTATGATGACAAATAAAATTTCGAAAAACAAATAATTATGACAACGTAGCGAGATGAGAGACCACGTTGATGAAGTTCGCGTCTTGATCTTGGCCTTGTAATTTGATAAACTTGAACATAGTCTTTACTTCATGAGCCTTACATAGCTTATCTACTCCCATGTAAGCTATAGCTCTTTGCTTCCATAATTGCTAGTTATACTAGCTTTCTCGATCCATAATAGGCATCTTTGCTTTGCTTTCCTTCTCTCCCTTTTGTCAAATCAAAAAGTCAGGATCTTGATCTTCTATTGGAAGGATGATATCGTTGTAGAAGAAAGAATAGATATCACTCTACGTGCTCCTCCTAGATCGTTGCTAGATCCATGGGTCATGAGCACTATCTTCAAGGTGTTCTAGGTTACACCTAACAATAAGCAAACACAAAACAAAACAAGCCACAAACATACGCATGTGCAAGTCCATAATGGGTTAGCTTACCATTTGAAATCTTAGAATATGGATTATTGTGACTTTATACATTGTTGCATATATTCATATACATATTTTTAACATTTTATATAAATAGTTATTCATGACTCCAATTACTTTTTGTTGAGCAAACTGGAGGTAATAAGAACATAAACTAAACACATTTTATTAAGAAACACATAAGTTTCACATAAGTTCAACATTTAAGCGTATTGCCATATCAAGTACTTTCAAAGTATCCTACTCCTTAATATTATCCTTTGATTCTTCTTTCCCAACGTCATTCTCAACGACACAACTCATGTTGGTGGTCACGGCTAGCATGAGTTTTATTGCCTCATTGATAGAGGAGAACATATCGCTATTTTTTTCTCTAAGATCTTTGATTGAGTTGATCATATTTATTATGTTTTCACAAAAAATAGAGTATCCATGCTCATTGTGATTTGGGCTTAAGGGATTCCCTATCTTATCCCAAATCTTTTCTTCCCATATCCCTCTTATTAAAGAGGGGGGGAATTCTGGTGTTATAGATCCTAGTTCTCACTTCTTCACTGGGAGTTTGAGGAACAACCACATTATCTTCTTCATCATTAAGGTACAAGTCTACATCAAAGTCTGATTCATTACTTGAGTCTTCAAACGCCTTATCGTCAAACACACTCTTTGGAGAGCTACCTTGGTTGTCCGGAAGCACCATTCTTAAGTAGTGATGATGATAGTGATTACATATGATATCCTTTTATAGTGGTGAGATTAAGAGTTAGGTATAAGATTTAGATTTAACAAGTAGCTCTTGGGTGATTAGACATAGTAACCTTTGATACATTATTTAAAGTAGTTATGCCTTTTGTAAGAGTATAGAACGAACATTTTTTGATATACAATGTGTACTGAACATTGTTTGATAATTAAGAGTATAGAACAAACAATATTTGATATACAGTGTGTGTAAGGGTGCTCAAGGTCTGAAAACCGGACCGGGCCGACAAAAACCGGACGGGGCCGAAACCGAGTTTGGCCAAAACACCAGATCGAAGACCGGACTGAAATGGCCGGTCCGGTCCGGTTCGGTCTTCGGTCCGGTCCGGTCTAACAAGGCATAATTGCCGGTTTTATCGTATGACCGGACCGGACCGGAGCGAAGACCGAAAATAAAGAAAAGGATGACCGAGGACCGGCCTAAATAGTTCGGTCCGATCCTGTCGTCCTGTTTCTTCTCAGTTTGGTCCGTCGTGATCCGTTTGCTCACCCCTAAGAGTGGTGTGTGTGTGTGTGTCTATATATTATATCACATAAAAAGAGTTTCAACATTAATGACAAATGACTCATTAAATTTGTAAAGATGATTCAATATTGTACTTATATCGTAAAATCGAAAGATTTTTAACGTTGATTCAATTTTTTTTTACACATTATGGGTTATAATCACAATAAAATGAGTTCCACACTTAAAAAACTTGAATCAAAGTTAAAAAAAACTATCGTTTTTGAAAAACCTTCTCAATTGCTAAGGTTTTTTTCTTTCTCAATGGATCTAGGATGAATATATAAATATATTATAATATATATAAATATAATATATATATATATATATATATATATATTATAATATATATACGTATATATATATACTATATATATATATATATATGATATATGATAAAGAGTCAAATAAAGAAGACAAATATCTGTGAGAAAGATAAAAAATTTTTTTGAAAAAAGTTCTCAAAAAATTCTGAAAAAATTCCGCAAGATCGTGCATGTTGGTGCATGAAAAAGTTGTGAGAGAAGTTTTTCTACAAGTGGATAGTTTTGCCTAAAAAAATTATGAAAAAAGATTTGTGCATTAAATCGCTTTTTTGTGCATCAAAAATCCGTTTTTGTACCCAACTTCTTTTGAATTTTTGCATCAAAATTTTATTGCGCATCAAACTATAACAGTTGAAAATTTTTTTGCGCACAAAAATTTTTGTGCATCAAATTTATTTTTTTGTGGTCAACTAAAAAAACATATAAAACTCAAATTAGAAAACTCTTCTGTTACAAAAGTTTTTAATGCACCACATACCTGATTTGTGTGGAATTTTTTTAAAATTTTTCGAGAACTTTTTTATATTTTTTCCTTTTTATCCTTCCACGAATATTTGTCCTTTTTTTTTTAACCTTCCTGTGTTTGGGTATTGTGTTGTTTGATTTTTAGCCGACGCATGTATTTTATTTGATTGACCATTTTTTTAACGATGATTTTTAACCTTTTGGCCAACTAATCCGTTTGACTGACCATTTGTCGCTATTGTTTATCGTTGGCCTAATTTATCATTCCTCTAAAAGAATACCTCTTTTATATATAAATTATTTTGTTGTTTTTGCTAGTTGATAAATGGCTCAGCCCACTTAGTGTCTTTTAGTCCGGCCCATTATAGGCCATGAATTAAACATCACAACCCACTTTTTTGGTCCGGACCATCAAAGGCCATTTAGTATAACAAATCAAATGGCCTAACCTAATTTTTTAGTCCGCTCGCTAAATAACAAAGCAAATGCGCCAGCTCACTTTTCTAGTGCAACCCGCTTAATCAATTGACCTAGCCCACTTTTATAGTCCGACCCGTTAAATAACAAACCAAGTGATTCAGCTCACTTTTTTGGCCCGACACTTGCTTATTGTATAGTTGATATAATAATCAGTACTAATACTCTAGGAAAGGGTTGGTTATTTGAAAAGTGAATACATGGGGGATCGGAGTGAAATGCAGAACGCGTCGGCAAAGGTAGGGTCAGGGTTTTAAAAGGCAAAGGTAGGGTCAGGGTTTTAAAAGGCACGTCATGGCGTCGTTAAGGCCTCGCAAAAGCGCGGGGCGTGACCTCTACGCTATGCAATAGACCAAGGTGTAGGCTTAAGGCGTGACGTGAGATGAGAAGTGAAAAAACGTGATAAAGCGCGATAAGACATGATGCGTGGACGCTTTTTTTAATTCAATTTCGATAAAAATCGTTTTTTATAAAAATGAAAAGGATTACATACAAAGATAGTTTCTTGACTTTATTCCTTATGTATGACACTTTTTGTAAACTCAATATATTTGAAATATGACATAAATATATAAATTTATAAATATTTTCATATTTTATGCCGCTTTAAGTCACGCTTTAAAAAACACCATGACTCGCCCGCCATACCACACCTCACGCTATTTATAAGCTTGGGTATGGTCATGTGGTGCCACGTGGCAAGTTGCGATTAGAGCAGCTATTAATAGCGTATATTTTCATGGAAGTATGCAAATTCCACCGACCTTTTAACAGAGAAACCGGACCACAAAATTGAGCCAAAATAAGCCCGTCAAAAGATCGCATAATTTTGTCCGATAGCGTAACGATAATTAGGATAGTATACAATGCACACTTAAAGGAATGACAAAAAAATGGGACTAAATGAAAATTAACTAATATTTAAAAAAAATTACTTTCATCACCTATAAGTAATTGGAACTCAAACAAAAAAATTGATATTGTGATAAATGTTTGACATGTTAATTAGATGATTCAGGTTTAAACTTTAATAAAAAAATTTATAGACTTTTATAAAAAAAACACATTATATGCTAAGAGAAAAGTTCCATAAGGAACATGGTCAAAAAAAAGAACAAACCGCTTCATCTTATCCATCCATTTTATTTTCATCTAATGGTTTAGATTAATTCTTATATTAATTTAATTAAAAAACCCACTTTCACCCTATTTTTCACCTTACTATGTGAGATGATAGTTGGCCCAATAATGATTGGCGCACAGTTGCAAAAGCTAATTGCTTGGACTGCCCATGCTCCGATGAGTTAAGATCAATATAGACCCAACATTTGTCATAGACCCAATGAACCAATCCTAGCCACTCATTTTTTTATCAAAAATAAAAAAACCCATTTTTCATCTTTTTTTTAAATAAAATATCTTACAAACGGTAAATCGTCACACGACAAAAAACTACACCATCGCGAACGACAGTATTTTTTTTTATCTTTCAGTGACGGGTGTCACGGGAATATACTTTCGAGAAAGCTTTTTCGGATATTTTTTTCAGTCACGTAAATTGCCAAAATCATATTTGATTGTTAACCGAATAATATATGATTCGTATAACGGATCATATATGATTTCATAAATCATATATGATTTCATAAATCATATATGATTTGTGATTCCGACAAAAACTTCTCTTTTTCAATTTTGTTTCAGTCACGAATTGCGAAAATCATATATGATACGTATGACGAATCATATATGATTCGTACAACGAATCATATATGATTTCATAAATCATATATGATTTTATAAAATCGTATATTACTTCATTTAAATAATAATAAAAGGTTTCGTCGAATCAAGTACATAGTGTCGCCCCTCTATTAAAAGATAATTTAATTCTCGTCGCGTGGTTTTGTTTTGTTTTGCGTAACGTTACGGTTAATTTATCTGTGTAGTGAGATATTTAATTTTTATAAGAGAGGTGGAAAGTGGGTTTTTTTATTTTTTGATGAAAAAATGGTGGTTCAGTGGCTATGATTGGTTCACTTAGGTTCAGTCTATGACAAATTTAGCTAATTGCTTGGACTGTCCATGCTCCGATTGAGGATTTTTCATAAGTTATGACAAAGTATGAGTGTTGTAGCCGAACTCTAGTCTACTCAAGTATAAATAAATCGTACAATATACGATACGTTTAAGATACCAAATGATTGATATTTACCAATCTTAATCATAGATCGTGTTTGATTGAAATGATATTAGGATAAAAAATTTAGAAGTAATTAAGCTACAATAATATATACTTTTTAGACTCATGTATAACGAATGCACGCTCCTCACTCAAATCTCAACAACCACACATCAACATTATATAATTTTCATTTCTCTCACCTACCACTTAAACTTGAAGTCCCCACTCACCGTTTACATATACCTTAATTTTTTATTGCTACGCGTCGCACATCACATTCACATACAAACAAACACAAAAGCTCCACCAGAAGTGAAGTCGGTCACTGTGTGCAAAGGCTCACGCGCAAAGTGAGACTATAACATGTGGTCACTTGTGGGGATGACCTCCATACAAGCAAGTCACGCGTGAGAGAGGTATGGAATACAAGCAACCTGCCACATATACAAGAAAGTGTTTATCAGTCTCTTAAAGAGTTACAAGTTCGTAACTATCATCATTAAAGTGTAAAATGTTCGAATCAAACCCTGATCGATGGAAACAACCATGGGCCGTAACAACTTTGTCAAAATCATAAATTAATCGGGCAAAATCTCAGAAATCATAGTTAAAAAAATAAAAACAAAAACAAAGAAAAGAAAACATGTCAAATCCCTTAAAAATTAAGTGTAACTCCCATTTAAACCCTAAATAAAACATCTTGTATATACCCCTAATCCTAAAAACAATACGAAATCGCCCCTCGTCATCTTCTACTTCCCAGAGTGACGCAACAGATAAAAAAAACCCTAATCCCCAAATCCCCCAAAATCAACTCAATCCAATTCATTAATTAAAACCCATCAATTTGAAAGAAAAAAGATGCCACCAAAACAATCAAAAGCAGATGTAGCAAAGAAGCAAAAGGTGGTTGAAGACAAAACATTTGGGCTCAAGAACAAAAACAAAAGTAAAAACGTTCAGAAATATGTTCAGCAAATTCAACAGAGTGCTGTGCCTAAACCTGATCCTTCTAAATTAGCTGCAAAGGTTGATATCTTTTTTTATATAATTTTTGTGGGTTTTTAGAGTTAGATGCAATTCTCAAGTGGGTTTTTGTTAAAATGTTTGTTTTGTAAAAAAAAAATTATTATTTATTAATTTTGCTTTTTTAAAAAATATTTTTTTGTTGATTTTTCTGGGTTTTTTTTATTGAAGTTAGATGCAAAGGTTTAGTTTGAAATGGGTTTTTGTTTAAATGTTGAATTTGTTAAAAAAGACAATTTGTGTTGATTTTGTGGTTTTTTTTTGGGATTAATAGAAAAAGAAGGATGAAGAGAAGGCGAGAGAGAAGGAGTTGAATGATTTGTTCAAGATTGCTGTTGTCCAACCTAAAGTTCCTCCTGGTATGTCTGTCTGTTGTTTGTTTTAATGTTTATTTATTTGTTTATGTCTATGTTTTTGTATTGTTTGATGGTGAAAAAGTAGTTAGTTTGGGAGTTGCCGATATAAACCGCTTACGTGATTTTGATTTCTTTACCGTTATGATAGAGGGGCAATTTCATATCTTGTTATTGCGTTTTGTTACAGCATAAGCAAATCAAAACACTATCTTCAGCATTGCATTTTGTTGAAGTTTTTTTTTATCCGTGTTTGCTTATATCAGAAAACCAAACTAGTAATTATAAGCAATCCCAGACGCCCCCTATTTTGTATGACCTATAGAAGTAAAAAATATATCTGCACATGTCTGTGAATTATCTCATGAGTTGTGGTTGTGATCAGGTGTGGATCCAAAGTCTATATTGTGCGAGTTCTTCAAGGCTGGTCAGTGTGCGAAAGGTTTCAAATGTAAGTTCTCTCATGATTTGAATGTACAAAGGAAGGGTGAGAAGATTGACATTTTCAGTGATACGCGTGATGAAGGTGCTGCATCTACCTTTTTTATTCTCTCAATCTACTCATTATTCAGCTGGTTACCTATTTTCATCACTATTAGATTTTGATTTAGGAGTATAACTAATTTCTGCATGTGGAACTTTAGGAACTATGGAGGACTGGGATCTCGAGACGTTGGCGAAAGTTGTGGAATCAAAAGGAAAAGAGTACAACCAGAATAAACCAACTGACATTGTATACTTCTTATCCTCTTGTTTTCTAACCCATCGTCCTATTCATGTTGTTGTTTGGATGTGTTTCATGTGGGATGCTCTAGGCTCTTTTTTTTTTTGCGTACAACTTTAGCTTCAGTTAAATGCTCATATCATTTCATTCTTCTCACACAGCTTTTGTTGCACATTTGGTTTATGCATTTTCAGTTTCATGGTTGGATATGTGGTAGAATTATTTATGCACTGAACTAGGGTTCTTTAGTTACGATACTGACTTGCCCCTTTATGAGATTGTGAATGGCATGCTGAGGCAATTATGAAGGTTTATTAGGTAAATTTGTGGTCTTTCAAGAAATTATCTTAATATTATTGTTGGTGGGAAGATAGAGGCTTAAAAGCTATAGTCAGTTCTCCTGCAACCTTATAAAGTTGCATTGTGAAGTTTTTTAACACTTATGTTAAATAGTTGGACTGCAAGTCAAATGCCCTAAAATCTCCGTTAAATGACAAAAAATGGACAATCTTGTGGACCAAAGGTCAATAACATGAATAGGTATTCGCCGTGAAATTGGGCAAATAGGTGATTCTGACATTCAGTTTTGTGAAAAAGTCTGAACAAATTTGCATTTATTTGTATGGAGGCGTCATATTACGAAAATCCTAGTCTCCCCCTCTAGGTTGTTTTTCAACCAAGTGATTTTGACTTTTATTCCTTTCACTTGTGCATAATTTGAAATTTAACAAACCTGCTATAACATTTAAAACTGTATTTAACTATTTTTAGTGATTTCATATTATGAAGACTGTACAATTGCATTATAGCTCATGAATCTTACAGTTATATCTTGTGTAAATGAGCACACATCCAGGCCATGTATGGCTTTGTCAAATCATTATTATATGGGATGTGAGATAGACATTCCTAAAAGTGTGTTACTGACTTACTGTGTTAAGGGCATAACTGTAATTTCATTATAAAGTGCTTACATATAAATCTTGGCTCTGTGTTTAGTCGTAAGAGAACAATCCGTGACAATTTGAATATGATGGTTATCGCCCAGGTGCATCTCGACATTTCTATATTTGTATCTTTATAAATGAAGCCGTGTTGTCACTCAATATATGCTTATTTATAGTATGTTGCTTGGTTTTCATTGGCAACAGCTCTAGCAAATTTTCATTTGACTCGCTTTTTTCTATTAGGTTTGCAAACATTTCCTCGACGCAGTGGAGAAAAAGCAATATGGTTGGTTCTGGGTGTGTCCAAATGGTAATAAAGAGTGTCATTATAGACATGATTCTCCCTCCAGGATACATTTTGAAGTCCCAAATGAAGGCTCTTTTAGAGGAAGAGGCTAACAAGCTAGCTATTGAGGATGAGATTGAGGATCAGGTAATTATCTTTTGTGTAATATGCGGAGTAGTGTTTTTCCTTTTCATTATTTTTTTTTTATTTTTATAATTTTTATCTTTGGGTTGATTGCACAGACAGTTGAACAACTCTAGTTTGATTTCTTTTAAGCTAACTGTCTGTTTATTGGTGAGAAAAAATCATTGAGGCTACACTATTGATACAACCATCGAACTTTCAAATAACTTGATAAATCCCGCCAGCTTCCAAAACAAATTAAGTTTTAAAGTCATATATACAGGTTAAAATCATGATATGCAAGATGATGTATTGGTAAGGTTGACCATGTTGACCTTTTCTGTTAACGTGGAGTTATGCAAACCAGTTACTGGTTACCGAGAGTACCTATTGACATTGTTGGAGATTACTTCAAAACATTATTTCATGAATGTTTTGAGAGTTTTCATGGATGACAACAATTTAAAACCACATTTCTATGCTATATAAGTGATTGGAGTAATGTGTGCCACCTTCTTTTGTTTCCTGTTTACATATATTCTTCATATACACGTGTACATGTGATTTACTTCGTATAACCCATCTATTAGTTTTCACTATCAGACCCCCAGTAATTTTATAACTTCTGACCATCTTATCCTTTTAGCGTGCAAAAGTTAAAACCACAACTCCGATGACTACTGATCTTTTTATGGGATGGAAGAAGAAGAAGATGGATGAAAAAGAAGCTGGCATGGCTGTTCAGAGAGCAGAGAGGGCTAAGAATGATCGCATGAGGTTTGTCTGTCCTAAAGATTTGGCAGTTTTGACCTAATCCCGTTTTAATTTATACAAGTCAAAAATAGATAATTAAACAATTAGCAAAAAAAAAAAAAAAACTCAAACATTAATATATTATATTATCGTAAAAAAAAAATACTCCCTGCATTTTGGACTGTTGTCCACTATACTATCTTAAGGTGTCCCAGTAATATTGTCCGCTTAAAAAGATAGGTTTTTTACCCCCCCACCCCAAATTGAAATTATTATAAAAAATTTACTAAAAATAATTGACTTTTTTTTATTTAATATTAAATTAATTGATTTTAATAATTTCATAAAAAATTTAATTAAAAATATTGAATTGATTGATGATAAAAGTATATTGATAATAAAAATTGAATTTTTTTATTTTTTATTTTTTTTTTAATTTTTTTTTTTTTTTTTATAAATATTTGATTTTTTTTTTTTTAAATTTTTTTTTTTTTTTTTTTTTTAAAATTTGTAAAAATAAATTTTTTTTTTTTTTTTTTTTTAAAAAAATTGATTTTATAATTATTTTTTTTTTTAATATTTTTTTTTTTTTTAAAAGTTTTTTTTTTTTACATTTAATATTAAATTGAAAAATTAATTATTTTTTTTTTTTTTTTTTTTTTTTTTTTATTGAATTAGATATTTTTTTTTTTTTTTTTTTTTTAAAGAATTATAATTATTGGAATAAAAATTTTTTTTAATTGAAATTGTTTTAATTGATTTTTTTTTTTTCAAGTTAAAATATTTGAAATAATAAATAAATAATTTTTTTTTATTTTTTTTTTTTAATAATTGGAATTATAAATTGATATATTGAAATTGTTTTAAAATTTTTTTAATAAATTAATATTTAATAAAACTATTATTTATATTTTTTTTTGTTTTTTTATTTTAACATTTGAATCTTAAATAAAAAAATATATTAAAATTTTTTGATTAATTTTTTATTTTTTTTTAAATTAACAAAACTATTAGTATTTTTTATTGATTACTTTAATTAAATTATTCCTAAAAGAATTGTTTTTAAAATAAAATACAAAAAAAAAAATTATATTGTACATTAAATAATTGATACAAATATTTTGTAAATTAATTTTAAAAATTTTTTAAAAAAATTTGATCCTTTTTTTAAATTTTATTATTAAAAAATTTGATTAATTATATATTTTTTGATTATTACACTTTTTTTTTTTTTTAAAATAAATTGTTTTTTTTTAAATTTTAAAAAATGGGAAAAATTAATTTTTTTTTTAATAATTATTAAAATATTGAAAATGAAATTAAAATAAATTGATTTAATTAATTAAAAGTAATAGAAAAATTAATTAAAAATTTTTTTTTTTTTTTTTAAAAATTGAAAAAAATGAAAATTTGAATAAAAATATATTGTTTTTAATATGGATTATAATTAATTTTTTTTTTTTATAAATTGTTATTATTGTTTTTTTTTTTTTTTTTTTAAATTTTTTTTATAAATTAATATTTATATTTAATTATTAAAATATAGATTTTTATTATTTTTAAAAAAATAATTTCCCAATTATAAAAAAAATATGATTAAAATAAAATTTTGATTATTGATATTTTAAAAATGAATTAAAAATGAAAACATATATTGATATATATTTTTAAAAAACGTTTTTTTTTTTTTTTTAATTTTTTTTTTCAAATTGAAATTGATTATTTTTTTTTTTTAATTTTTTTTTTTTTTTAAATATTATTTATTTTTTTTATTTTAATTAATAGATTAAAAAAAAATGATTATTTTTTTTAAATTTATTTATTTAATATAATTTTAATTTTAAACACCCCCCCCCCCCCAACCCCTTAAAATTTGAAATTATTAACAAATTATAAAATTTTAATTTTTTTATTTTTTTTTTTTCTAACTTTTTTTTTTTTTTAAATTGAATAAAAAATTATTACAAATATTTTTTTTTTTTTTTTTTTTTATATTTTTTTTATCAAAATTTTTTGTTTTTTTTTTTTTTTTTTTTAATATTAAAATAATTGAAAAACCTAATTGTTTTTTTTTTTTTTCTTTTTTTTAAATATTCTTTAAAACAATTGATTATTTTTTCCTTTTTTAAAAAATTTTTTTTTAATTTGATATAATTTTAGATTAAAAATTAATTGAAATTTTTTTTTTAATAATTGATTAAGGTTTACATTTAACCCCTTGTTTAACTCACATTAACAAAACTCCATGAAATCTTTATAGGGTAAAACTGTCATTCTTTTATAATAGATTAATAGAAGATGCATTAATTATACTTTTTCTAGAGAACTGCTTGTTTTTTGCTTGTGGACTATAATCTCCGGACGGAGCAAGTCAATTTTGTATTCATGCAGTCGTACTTGACACACTATTAAAAGTAAACCTTTTGGCACAAAAACTTGTTTCAGCCTGCCTGGCTGCTTTGACCCATTACCCAACCCGTTGATCCGCCAATTTGGCACCTTTTCTGTTTTTGATACCTACGTGTTAGCATTTCCAGTTGGACATGTCTTGATATTCTTTTTATTCTTCCGTTTTTCGTTTTTGCAGTGGGCGCGAGCTGTTCCTTGCTGATGCTAGTTTGTTTGTGGATGATGCTGAGGCATATGAGAAGTACCACAGAGAAGAGGAGCCGGAAAATAGCAATCAGAAGGTAGTCCTGACGTCGCATTGAAATCTGTGAAAATTATAGACTCGTAGTCATCTAATCATCTACTCCGTATTACTGATCCAGAATATGACCTTCTATATATGCTTCGTCGCTTTACATACTATATAGTACATAAAATTAGTTGTCCTGGCATAAAAGTGTAATACATCACCTGTTTAGAAGCCTCTACTCATACTTGGTTTTGGGGTGGGGTTTTTTTTTTTTTTTTTTTTTGCGGGGGCGGGGGTGTTGGGGGGGGGGGGGGGGGGGGGGGGCGGGACGGGGGTCAAGATAGATCTAAAATGAGGGTTAATATCCTAGGTGATATGTGATATAGAACGGTTGATATAATACCTAGTTGGAATCCTTAGTTCACTTGAATAAATCTAATGGTTAATTTAGTTATATTTACCGCTTAAGCCTTGCTCCCTTCATAGACTGTTGAGACGAAACAGAAATTGAGTATCTCCAAAATTGAAGGGCTCTAAATTATAGGTATGGAATTCTTAAAAAAAGTAACTTGTACCAGTAAATGAGCTATATCACTAATGTTGGAGTTGTACCATTGAGCTAAAAAAAGGTTCGACTATTCCGCAAGTTATACTTGTATAATGGATTTCTAAAAACACTATAACCATGAATGTTGAATTTTGGCATCCATTTGATTTCAGGCACAAGAAAGCTCATCTACAAGTGGACCAAGTACATCAACAAGTGTTGCTGCTGTTTCTGAAGAAGGGAATTCTGACATCGATGACGACGACGACGATCTAGATATGGACGAGTTAAATGAACTTGAAGCAAGCTTGTCTAGAACATCTATTCAAATCAAAGAGCCCGAAAAGTAAGCCGCGCATATTGGGAGAAACACGGTCACTCACTTTGAGAAAGTCAAAAATTGCTTGAAGAGAAATCATCAACCTCTACCAGTCTTAATTACTATGGAGGTAGCTACTGGAAATTTCTCCTTTTTGTTCTTTCATAGTGCAATATTATATGATTGTAGAATGCAAGTTTTGAATTTGGTTTGCATACTTCTAATGGACCAAATGCTGTCTGAATATGTAGTTTTAAAGATTTTGTTATATCTACAAACATTATGTGGCTCCAATTTTGGACCAAAACTATTGTCCTATTTTTATTTTTCGAGGGATCACTTTCATATATCTGGAATTTCCCATGGTTAAGTTTCTGGTTTTCTGCAGCTTGACACAATCACAAGCTGGTTTCAGTTTAGTATAATATATGAAGCGGGATCCTCTATACGGATTCAGGGAAGATACTCTTGCCAACCCATAGAAGTCTTGGATGCCTTTTGGTTTCAGTTTATTGGTGATTTGACTATTTGATCTTAATCTTTGAGTCATGTCTAAACATTTAGTTTGCCGACTTTTGTGCTAAACAAGTTAGGTTCACCCGCGCTCTGCTGCGGGATGTTTGGCGGCCGGTGTTTTTGGTTGGACGTGTTAGAAGGTATATTTTTGTAAAAAAAAAAAAATTAAAGGTCGTTAAGTAACGACCGATTTCAAGCACTGTTTTGGTGTATTCTAAAAAAAACTAACGGTCGACCGCTAGTGGGGAAAAGGGTATTTTATTAAAAAAAAATAAAATAATGAGGGTAATTTTCGTAATTTAACACAGTGCGAGGGGGTATTTCGTAAATATTTTAGAGGCTATTTCGTAAATAAAAAAAGGAACGGGTCGGGGCGGACCGGGTCGGGTCGACCCGACAATACCGATAACTGAAAAAATGCGAGTGAATATTTTGGAAAAGAAAGCAAAAAAACAATTTAAAAAAAAAATTTAAAAACGTTTGGACCGGGTCGGGTAAATCCGGTGCATTTAAT
>BQNB010141964.1:0-17197 GCA_026074375.1 Tanacetum coccineum | reverse complement strand
GTATTATCAATGAAGTTTGGTCGTTGTTTTAAGTTAAAATAGATTGAAATTGATAGAATAAGCCGTAGCTTGGAATTAGGGCTCGTATTATACTTTTAGGGTTTTCTAGCTTTGTAAATCTTGTACATTGTTGAATCAAGGATGTTTAATGATGGATAAAGGTTTGTAAACTCATTTAATGGGCTTACAATGACTCTTGGTTGCTTACTTGAGAATGAGATGGTCTGAAAATGAGTAAACGGGTCAAAATTATAATTAGGGTACAGTTAGGGTTTCCTGGATTCGTTTCTTGGATAGTTGAGGTAGAATGATGAAATGATGATGGAATATGATTGAGGATGTTTTAATTTATGTTATTATAACTTATTTAAGTATTGGTTTATGTTTACAATGGATAAAAATCAAGAAATGGATCATGGTTCAGAAACTAGCTCGATTTTAGGGTTTAGGGTTTTGAATTAGGGTTTTGAGTATAAAAAGATGTATGAAAGCTTATGAATTGAATAATTAGGGTTTACACCTTGTAAAATGAGTGTAGTAGCTTGATTAAGTGGTGGTGAAGAAATTAGAATGAAAATGGAGGTAAAACGGCTATTTTAGAGATCATGCTTAATGACTTGTACATTGAGCTTTTAGAGATTTATACTTTGAGTTGAAGGGATTTTATATTTAAAATGAGATTTTATATTGCTTGTACATATGATTTAGTAGCTTGTGCATTCACTTTAGGGGTTAACCCTTCCATGAGATTAGGGTTTAGGGTATCCGACAATGGTTTAAAGCTTGTTTTGTTATGATGTTGCAAATGGTACCTTATAGGAATAATGTACCTTGTAATAATGATATTGACATGTTATGATATTTGCTTGACATATATGAAGATAGGATTGCAATAGATAGGTTGCCTGAGCTCGTTAACTTTAGTTATGCAGGTTATATTGCATATTGAGATATTAGCAAAGTAAGTAATGTAATGTATAAGCAAAAAATTTCCCTGAAAAAGGTGAGTTCATATATAACTGATAGATTGTACATCATCTAACTTAATAGATGGATATTTACATTTATGAAAATTGAGGGTTCTTATAATACACAACCTTTTGAAAATACTAGTGAAGTACATAATGAGGTCGCGCCTATCGAGGTTGAGCCCCAAAATGTTGAAATTCCTATTCGTAGATTCGTAAGGATACCTCAAGCACCAGATAGATATGGTTTCTATGTTGATGTTATTGAATATGAATTAGGGGATCTTAATGACACCTAATTAAAAGGTTGCATTATCAGATCTTGAATTTGACAAATGGCTTGAAGCTATGAATACGAAAATGCAATCCATGAAAGATAACCAAGTCTGGGTTTTAGTTGATCTTCCTCCTAATGGTCAAACTGTTGGGAGTAAATTGCTTTTCAAGAAAAGACTGACATGGATGGCAATGTACACACCTTTAAAGCTCGTCTTGTATCAAAATGATATACCCAAACCTAAGGTGTAGATTATGCGGAAACATTCTCTCATGTTGCAGACATTAAAGCTATAAGGATTCTTTTAGCCATAGCCGCATTCTATGACTATGAGATTTGGAAAATGGATGTCAAAACCACCTTTCTGAACGTTCACCTAAGCGAGGACTTATATATTATGGAAACCATAGAGGGGGGTGAATACGATTCTGTTTAAAACTTTAAAATCTTTTGTATCAATTACCCGATCAAGTTTGACGCAATATGAGAAGTGTCTATAATTGGTTTATAATAACTAACGCATATTCTAACAATATAATCATACTCACAATATTTAGCACAAAGAGCTACACAACCTTAACTAACAAGATATACACAACCATTCACACAATTATAAGCACAATGCAAGTATAAAAGCAAAGTCGTAAATATAAAAAAATAAGTAAAGCGAAAGGTAAAAGAAAATGCAAACCGACACGGTGATTTATAGTGGTTCGGTCATGAAGCTCCTCTTCGCCCTACTCCACTCCTCGAGTATCCAACTCGAGAGTTACTTCACTAATCAACAAGCTCCCTTTCGGCGGAGAAAACCTTATACTCATGCTTACATTATTTTCTGACACTAAGCTAGATGTCGAGTCCTTTTTCGGGTACAACCAAACCCGTTATGTTTTATGGCCCAACATAACAAACCTTGTTTTTATGGCCTAAACACATAAACCGCGTCGCTTACATTATTTTCCGACACTAAGCTAAATGTTGAGTCCTAATCTTAGCTAGAACCAATCTACCACTTCACCAATGTATTTTAAGGCCTAAAATACTAACCAACCCACAATAAACTCATCCAAATATATACATCATTTGGATCTAGACACTACTAAAGATTGGAAGACATGGACTCGATCTATATGTGACAAATCTTACAAATGGACTAACTAGACTACATAACTTCGGATCTTAAAGATGACCGAAGTTCTTTTCTTGCACTTGAGGGAAGAAGATACAACGAGTTCCATCAGACTAAAAAAAAGTAGAATTTTAAAATGATTTGTCCATTCCTCGTAGGTTTTCATTTTTGACATTTTCTTCTTTGAGGGCTTCATTTTGGGCTTCGAGAATTTGAGATGGTAATTTTGGATGAACGGTTAAGATTAATGCTCGAACTCGGAGAGGTTTGATTCTTTCTTTCAGATTAAGGCATCTGCTACAACATTGCCTTTCCGAGATAAACAAATTTCATAATCATACATCTTCGAGTGTTCCTAACCATACGCGTTGGCCTTATATTCAATTCTTTTGACGAATATATATGTTGAAGGCTTTTGTGACATTGAAAAACTGTACACTTTGTACTGTATGAAGTGTCTCAAGATTTTAAGAGCGAATAATACTGCTCCAAATTTGAGATCGTGAAGTAGTATAGTTTCGTCATGAAGGTTTGAGTTGTCGAGTTGCATAAGCAAATGACTTTTTTCTCGTTGCAGTAGTATAGTTTCTAACCCTTGGAAGAGACGCATCACAGTAAACGACAAACATTTTCGTTTTCCCTTCTGGTATATGCAAAGATTTGGTGCTGTCACAGATTTTTGTTTAAGGAGTTGAAAAGCTGATTCTTGTTCATTCGCCTCTAGATTAAACTCTTGTTTTTCTGTTAATTTTTAGTTAAAGGCTTTGCAATTTTTGAAAAACCTTCGATAAATCTTCGATAATAGCCGGCGAGTCCTACGAATTGACGCAGTTCTGTAGGAGTAGTGGGAGACGTCTAATTCTTAACGGCTTCGATTTTTGCAGGGTCAACATGAAGTCCTTGATTATCGATGAGATGACCAAGAAATTGCACGATATGTATCCAAAAATCACATTTAGAGAACTTGGCATACAATTTCTCTTTTTGGAGTAATTCCAAGATTATTCTGAGATGACTTGCATGTTCTTCTTCATTGCGAGAATAGATAAGAATATCATCGATGAACACAATTACAAACTTAACCCAATTAAGTTTAAAACACTATTTATTGAGAATCCATGAATACAGCAGGTCATTTGTTAAACCAAATAGCATGACTTGAAATTCATAGTGTCCGTATCTCGTTCTGAAAGCAGTCTTAGGAATATCTTCTTCCCTTACTCTCAGTTGATGATAACCTGATCTTAAGTCGATTTTTGAGTAAACGCTTAAACCTTGAAGTTGATCGAATAAGTCATTGATCCTGAGCAATGGGTAACGATTCTTTATAGTAAGTTTATTCAACTCTCAGGTAATTCGATACACATTCCCTGAAAGATCGCGTCTTTCTTTTTTAACAATAATACATTAGCTCCCCCAAGTCTATGTAACTTGGTCAAATGAAACCTCGTCGGTTAGTTTCTTGAAGTTATTAACAACTCCTGCATTTCTGAAGGAGCTAATCTAAAAGGTGTACCGAGCAATAGGTGCCCTGCTCTAAGGGATTTAAGTCGATTTGGAATTCTACTTGGCGAATGGGAGGGATACCAGGTAGATTTTCAGGAAAGACATCTGGGAATTCTTTGACCACGGGAATGTCTTCGAGTCTTTTCTCGTCTGCTTTCTTCTCCACAACTTGGATCATAAAAACTTGACAACCTCAGGATATATTCTTTTTGTTTTTATACAGGATATAATTTAGTCCGAGTTTTACCTCGATCACGACTCGAATGATTAGAGTTTCACCATCGATAGGAATGTGAACAACTTCCTCGTCACAGAGAATTTTGGCATGATATTTGGATAACCAGTCCATACCAATGACTACGTCGAAACTACCAAGTTATAATATGGCAAGAGAATCGTTCAAAATGATTATTTAGCAAAGTTAAAGTGCAGCCTTTAATAACAGTATTAGTGCTACTAAGTTTTGTCAGCCATTCTATATTAAAAAGGTATCTTTTGTAATAGTATGGAATATTTAGCATAGAAGGCAAGCGATAAGGGATATATAAAAACTTTATCAGCCTCTGGAATCAAATAATACCCTGACTATATGCTGATTTAGTAGAACCATCCCCTATATGACGTTTAGGTCTGTTGGGCATCTTATCTCTCAGCATGTAGCTCTTCCTTGGGCATCTAATTTGGGCTTTTGGGCAACGAATTTATGTAGTGTCCTTTATTCTCACTACAGGTAAGCCAAACCACTGTCACTGGGAGTTATTACTACCGGTGGCTGGCTTTCTTACTTGCAGTCTTCTTTGCTTACATGGCCCATTCTGTTGCAATTATTTAACACCGACCAGTACAGGGTCTAGTTGATGGTAATTGCACCTTTTACACAAGGAGATCTCCTCATACCTAACGTTTTTTTGATGAAGTAACAGCATAGGCTACTACCAGCTTCTTGCTTGGATCTGTTGTCAAGATTATTGTAACGATTATTGGTGTTGTAGTAGTTGTTTGTTGCTGCGGGAGCTGTTGTTTGACAGTTCTTCCGGTCGACAAACTTTCTTTTGTTGTCACTCGTAAACTTCATTGGTGCATTGCTTAGTTACTTGATCCCATTAGCCTTTGGGCTATGTTTGATGGCTTTCCTCTAAAGTTTGAGTTTATGAGCCAGAACATTTCTTCAATGCCTTCGAGTAGTCCTCCCGATAAAGAGCTTCCAAGAGTTTATCGTTTGTTTGGCACCATGTTTTGGACATAGAACCGTTAATTCTTGGAATCTCTAACATAAGTTTAAGATCATTTCCCTTTACAATCAGATGTAAAGTTCTGTCTTCACCATCTTCTGATCTCAGTCCGAGGACATACTTGTTCAGTCATAAGCATATTTTAACTCAGTCCAGGTGATTTGATTGGCTTGCTCTATTCCTAGAGGCTGGGCATATGCAGTCCACCAAGACAAGGCATCGTCAGTTAAAGTACCAATAGCAAATGTTACTTTGTTTTCTTCGGCACATCTGCTACGAGAGAACACTAATTTGGTTCGTTCAAACCAGCGAGTAAGACCTACTTCTCCTTCCGTACCATTAAATTAGAAAGGTTGACAGCTAATGAACTCTTTGTAGTTTCTCGTTTTTACTGCAAGAGTTCCAGTAGGACCGGTGTTCCGGTTAGGATTACTTGCCATTATCGTAGCTTGAGCTTCTAGAGCCGAGGTGACACTATCAACTACTAACTTTCTAATGGCATATTGAGTCATAGCCGGTGCTTCCGTTGTTGATGCTCTTTTTGGAGGCATTCTATCAACAAAAGATAACACGTAATAAGAATGATATCACAAGTATAACGCTTGTTCTTCTTTAAAATGATTAAAGAGAAATACTTATTCTTGAAATGCTTAAAGAATAATGCTTTATTTAAATATTTTTAACAATGGTGATATCTAAAGGTATAATGATGAATGTACGATGGATAAATGAATGATGAATGAATGATGAGATGAATAAAGTGTTTTATGAAACAACAAGCAGTTAACGGATGCCTTTGTATTTAAGAAAATAACTTTCCTTAGTAACATACATAGTCCAAGATTTGACAAGTGTTTTATATTTATACCATACCATCTTGTGGTAGGTTTACAGCTAAAAAACTAAATTAACTAAGAAACATGATGATCATTCCATGCGGTTCTGGAGTTCAATGATAGAGTTCATGAGTTTTTCTATGTCTTCTTGGTGACGAGTTTCCATATCATTGATGACTTCTGCCAAATTAGCAATTCCGTATAGCGAGCTAAAGGAGATCTATGGTGGAATTCCTATTTGCTTTCTCGAGAGTTTATGATCTAGAGTATGAGCTTGCTGGAGTTTGCTGCTAATTGCGTCAATATCACATTGGATGATTATTGTTCCCTTTACCGAGGCTTCGAATGCGGTTTTCAATCTGTTCAAAAAGTTTCCGGAGGGATTTCGTCTAGAATAACATTGGATACCCTAAATTTTGCTCTTCATGACGTTTGATAGCTGATTTCCCAGGAAGTTTCAACAATCTATAATGAGCTTGGGTTTGGGATGAATGGGGAGATGAAATAACTGCATTGGTGAAAGAGTCCTTTCTGGAGAAATAAAATCTGATTTTTAGGAGGTATGATATTTGGATGTTGGTTTTTATTGTAGAAAGCTTTTATAACTTCTTGGTATGGATCGTCAAGAGATAGAGTTGATGAAGTTAGTGGGACAATTCCAAATGGATTGGAAGCACTGGAGTAGGTTTTTCCTAGAGAGGCCAGGACATAATCCAGAGAAATTAGAGGAAGATGGTTTGGGAAATTAGAAGAAAAGGCATCCTCCAAATTAGAAATAGGACGATCAGGGGAAGACATCGTTCTGTTAATAACCCAGCAATAAATAATATAATTTATTTATCATTAATATTAACAGTTATGTACCTTTACATACCATTCCGAAAGACAAAGCGGCACGGAGGACTTTCTTTGATGGAAAAGAAAAATAGTTATAGTTAAGGTTTCAACCTTGTTCTCTATAACGTAGGCTCTTGATACCAAATCTGTAACACCCCCATTTTTACATATAGCAGCGGAAGCTAATCTGGGGTATTACTTCAAGGTACAACAGTCATAATCATAGGAAACGAATAAAAAAGAGTCGTTTTGAAAATAAGTATATCATTCATATCTTCTTCATGAGTTTTTACAAACGAGAGGTTCCCAAAATCTATACAATAAAGTTTGAATGATAACGGTTTTTCCATCTTCATGTCCTCGTCACTCCGTGCCATTAGTTACCTGAGATAAAACATGCTAAAAAGTCAACATACACGACAAAAGGTTTGGATGAAATCCATAGTTTAAGTACTATAATTTGAATGCCAATGCGATATTTGGGTACATTGATAAAACAAACCCGGTATTAGAAAACATAACCTAATTATTGGCCATTAGCTCCATGAATTCTATACCTTAGGTTATAATGATAATATAGCCGCCTGCGTGCACGCTATTTCCAAAAATAACCGCGCTGTGATTTCAAATGAGAGGCAATGAGGTTATCGTTACTGGGTACACCAACGGGGAGTCCAACCCAAATAGATATATTCACATCATTCGCGCTTACTACGGAGAGTAATTAATGGTTCATGATTATGGGGACTTAAAGGCAAAGCATGTAGAAATAATTGCATTCATGTTTATAGCATGTATCTCCCTCGCGGGTTTATAAAAAGATTGAAATGCGAGGCTATGAACTCACCTGAACAGTTATAGGGAAATTGATAGCTAATGTATAGGGAATGAAAGTAACGGCTTCAACACGGCAATCACAGACAACCTGGGTTAATATATGGCAAGTCTTAGTTTGATTGTATATATAAGTTTTTGGATATCGATGTTGGTTTTGATATAAAAATTATCATAACACCGTTCGGGCCATCATAGTTTAGAAGTCATTCAGTAAACGTTTGTGGAGCTAGGGCACTTTAAATCGTAAACCCAACAACTCAGACAGAACGTAGTACCAAGATGAAACTTCTTAATATGAAGCTCCCTAGTATTGTGGTATGATATGGATCCGGGACATGATTTTTGAAAGCACATCGATGATGAATGATATAAGGATTAGAACATAAGCAGTTTTAAGCATTTTATTCAATATCTGGAGATGTTAAGCACGAGGAGCGTTAATTAAAGTTATGTCTGGTAATGTTTTGAATATGATTTTATACTTTTTCAAAATGTTACATTTTAGACCCTAGGGTTTGGAAAACTGCAAGTAGACCCATGGGGTTTGCATTTTTACGACTTTGGTCCTTCAAATTTTATTGATATACCAGAAAAACCATGTACTTTTAAAAGTGACATAATAGACCCCTATATGTTGTAACTTTTGATAAAACACACTTTGAGTCTTTTAGTTATAAGTTTCTGAAATTTACGATATAACCACCTTGCATGATTATAATTACAAAACATGTCCAAATTGCCATGCAAGCTTAATTTAACATTTCAAGAGTCATTTATAAGTTATAATAAGCTAAAATATGAAGATTTAACACAACATAAGTTTAATTTAACGATTCATTAAGCTAAAAGGTAAAACGGGTCAAATTAGGGTTTCAAAATGAAAACGCGTGGGTTTTAAGGTCAAATTCTTTTCACGACTTATCAAAACACTTATTTTAACATTATATAAGTCTATTAGGATATATTATAACAATAGTGTTACAAGTTTAGAGCTCATAGTTTAAGAAAACACATGAAATTAGGGTTCGGGTGTACGAGTTTTGAGCAAAAAAAGCATAACACTTAGGTTTTGAGTACAAAGCTTATAAAATGTTTTAGCAAGAAATATGAACATTATGAGACATTACATGAGCACATAATAATCTTAGAAACATGGTTTGAGCTTATAGCTTGGAAACGGGTCCCATTATTCGGGACTTTCGGCTTCGTACGCAGAGTAACGACCTACCCCAGGCTTTCGTTTCTTGTTTCTTTTGCTTCCTTGCTGTACTTAGACTTTCTTAAGATCTATTAGAATTCATATAGATTAAGGATTTGCTACAGAAGGGTATAGAGGAGAAGTGGGGAATGAAGAAAAATAAAGACATATGAGTCCTAATTATAACCCATTTGAAGTATAATGAGTAAGCAAGCTTCATGACTGATTTATTGACACATCGGAGGTCTAGAGGGTGATGAGGAGGATCTTTAGATTGTTTGTTAAGCTAGAAAACTAGCTTGATGTGTTGTTTTCTACTTTCTTTGCGCGTGGCGGCTAGAGCACTATAAGAAACAAGAGAGTTTTTTAGAGATTTTAAACAATATAAGTGAAAGATATTTTGATATAGAGGATCTATGTAAGCAGATAGGGAGAGTAAGTTTCTTGTCATTGATGTTGGCTTTGTTGCAAGAAAAATAGTTTAAATGGGCTATTTTTGGCAAGGGTTTTTTTTCTAGGTACACTAGGGCTCATTTAGGGTTTCGGGTTAAGTTTTCTAGATTGTAATTCGTATACATTTGATAAGGAATGATAGGTTACTGATCCTAGATTATATTAAAGGATTATAATCAAGAATTTGATAGGTGGTTTTTAAGTTAAAACTGGTAGAAATTGAGATAAAACGGGTCAAAATATAATTAGGGCATAATTAGGTTTTATCTTGATTCGTTAAGGTTTTTCATAGGACTTTGAATTTCTTGCACATAGTAAGTTAAGATAGATTAAATGATTGTAAACTCATTTTATGCAGTTTATAGGCCCTTGGTTTGTTTATATGGGATTAGAATTGTTTAAAAACTAGTAAACGGGTAAATGAACCCAAGTAGGTACATATAGGGTTCTAGGATAAGTTTTACCTGTACAAGTGAGTAAAATGAAAAGTAATGATGGAAATAAATGATTGAAGAGGATTGATATGATTTTTAAAATAAGCTTTTACAACTTATTTGAGTGTTGGTTTGGTTTACATGATAAAAATTCAAGAAACGAGTCATGGTTTAGAAACTAGCTCGATTTAGGGTTTCTGGGTTTTGAATTAGGGTTTTGAGTGTAAAAAGATTAAGAAAGTTTTATGAATGGGATCAATTAGGGTTTACATATTAAAAAATGATTGTAGTTGCTCACTCACAAGTGATGTGAAGAATGAGAAATGAAAAGGAGGTAAAACGGTTAATTGTTTTATGGATTGAGCCTTGATGACTTATGCATTGAGCTTTAAAGGACTTTGTACTTTGATTTAAAAGAGATTATATATTTCAAATGAGATGTTATACTTACTTGTACATATGCTTTATGTCTTGTGCATTCACTTTAGGTGTCTAACCTTTTCATGGAGTTTAGGGTTTAGGGCTCCGATAATGTTTTAAAGCCCGTTTGATATGATGTAGCAAATGGTACCTTTAAGGAATAATCTACCTAGAGAATAATGAATAATATGATAATGAAAATTGACATTTTATGATGTTTGCTTGACATGTATGAAGATAAAAGGATTGCCAACATTGGTTTCCGAGTCCTGTTAACCGTGAGTTATGCAGGTTTTACATTGCAATATTGAGATATGTGGCAAAGTAATGTAATGTAATAAAGTCAAAAAATTTCCCTGAAAAAGTGAGTTTCAAATATAACTGATCGAATGTACATTCATCTTGAACTTAATAGATGGATATTTACATTTAATGAAAATTACGGGTGTTATATATAATAATACATATAGACATATATACATACATATATACATATATATACATATATATATATATATACACATATATATATATATATATATATATATATATATATAGTTAAAAAGAAAGTTAGTCGATTCATTGAGCTTATACCGAAGAAATTATTTAAAAGGTATCGATTATTCATTGATACTGTTAAAAATCAACGATGTAAAGTATTGTAAAAAGTGGCCGATATCACCACTTATTTTGTAAAAGTATGTAAAGTTCGGGATGTAACAAAAGTTGACCGTTATGGGAACGCCAACTTAAGTTGGCTTTGTCGTTTCTATGATCGAGGCGTTTGTTATATGTTCGAGTCTTTGTCATGGAAAGGTCGGGAAAGTTACTAGCAACCGCACCATATTTGTTGTCTTTAATCTATTTGTTTTGTATATTTTATTTAGAAACCATTTACTTCCCTTTCCTGATAACTAACCTTAGGATCTACTCGAATGAGGATGTGTACGAGCGTGGATGTCTATTCCAACATTACGGCCATGTATGCATGTCTTAGCTGCCTTGTTTGACGATGACTTTTGGTGAAAGTCAGAAGCTCCATACCCTATATCATTCTTCATCCTAAAAAGAATGATTAAACCCAAGCCTATGTATAAATACCCAATTTACCTTTTGACTTGTTACTCCTTAGCTCTAGAGGTAGAGATGCGTATCCTTGTCAAGCCTATGATACGAAGCTAATCACGACCGATCAAAAGAGTGTACCACTTAAATGTTACACCCTAGATTAGTTGAGTGATTTGAGTGTTTTCATTCCTATATTTCGTGAGGTACTTGGTCTTGTATAGATGGTTAGAACAGAAAAAGAGCTTAACAGAAAAATCCTTAACCTCAGTTAGGATACATTTTCATAACCTTTCTAAAGTCTAGTTAAGGACAAGTAGGATTCAAGTGGGGGGATATTTGAATTCAACAAATAACATCACATTATTACCATCATATCCAATACATATTTCCACTTTTATATAATTAAAGCAAGATATTGGTACTTAATTGCTTAAAGTTTATGATTGCAGTAATTATGGAGTAACTTGTAAAGATGAAGCTAAAAGGCGCCAAAACAAAGACACTTGAAGAAAACTGTTATCTGCTACTATACGCCGTATCCAGCAAAGAAGATACAACGTATCAGCGCCAGCTCATCACAAGAATACGCGTAATGATCAATTCCTAATCTGGCATATCACTCTTCACCTGTACGCTGTATGCACAGCTAGTCATCAGTCAAAGATATGAAGTTAATGTGATTGATGGCAATAAATCTTGATTGATTTGATCTTAATCGCTAACTATCCAAGGAAATTAAACCCTTAACGCCTTATTCAACGTCTCTTCTCTATAACGGGCGTATCCAGGCTATTTTCAGACACTGTAAATACGAGACTCAAAAACGAGTTTCAGTATGTAATAAGTACATTCTTTATACCATACTCTCTGAAGTCGAATTTTCTAAGATATTAGAAGCATCCAAGGTCAAGCACTAACCATAATTCCATTGAAGACATGGTGTAATTCTTACTTTCTTAATCATTCGATTTATAATTGTTTGATCACGTTTGTAAAATGACAATGATTGTAGGCTAATACCCTCGGGTATAAGCCATTTTAAATGAAGATTAGAATATTTGGTTTGTATTTAATTGGACTTGCTTATTTATCATTGATGTGTTTAATTAGTTTATTCACCTTATACTTTTAATGTGCTTGTACATGCGATCTAACATTACAGGGTCTAGTGAGACTTAACCAGTAATCCTAGATAGACCGAATTGCTCTCCAATGTTGTGTTATGTATGGCCTGGAACCAATAGGAACACAAAAAGATAACCTATCCTACCTTTGATTCGAGCTTAGTTGGTACCGTCTGGTGACCCGATAATTGTTTCAAATCAATATTGTTTCTTAATTAAGTTGTACTGATTTTGGTGGGTAGACTAAACCGATGTATAAACCACAATAACAATAAATTGGTTAAAGTCCCGATGGGCTAGGTATTAACAGGACACCACTACTTTAATTTCTCTAAAGGATAGATTAAAATTAGACTATGGAGTGCTTTATGCGGATGCGTTTAGTCCGTAACAGAATTGCTCGTATCTTGGGTCTTATATGAAGAAAAACCGCTTAAGTTACCTTAAGAATGAATTCGCCTAGAAATAAGTAGCCCATGCATAAACAAACTAAACAGCTTATAAGTCGTTATTTAACATGGTTTAATACAGTTTTCTATATTTGGCTTGTACTTGCTATCTTTATACTATGTTATTTCTTTAGAGTGTTTATTGTTTTTTGAATTAATCTGTGTCACCACCAAACCTGTGCCAGTCTCTCAGGCTTAAAACCCCCTATTTACCTCTAGTAAATATGTATAACATAGGTTTAACCAGTAATTAGACTAATCTAGATAGATTAAAATACTGATAGAATATTAATATTAAAACTCCTCACTCTTAGTGTTCGACACCCTACGTAAACAGCAAGCTCCCACATCTGACCGGTAACACTGCCCGTTAAAGTTTTGTCTTTTATAGTTTGTTGACCAAATATAAATGTAAAACTTGATAATCACTAAGTATACACTACAACGATGACGACAACACATCACACATATCGATAAAAACCGAGTATTAATAGCGTCTCATGGATAGGAATTTATATGACTAGCACAAAAACCCTCATAAATTTCCACCCCCCTCAAAAATGTGAGGTTCGGCCTTTTAGATCTATAAGGAAATTAGGTATCCATTTTTGATACCCAAGAAAGTTTTACACTTTAGCTTGTTCGAGTTAAGGTTCGAATGCAGTCATATGTATCTATTCCGTCGTTACAGATGTGTACGTATGGTCTTTATCACCTTTTCTAGAGCATTGGTATCTGTATTAAATTATATGAGTGTACCGATAGTGTATTAAATTCTAGAACATGTTTTTGTGATGCATCCCGAGACCGCATAGTAAGTATTAGGATTTGCTAGATAGAAGGCACTATGTATAACCCTGTTTTATAAACGCTGTAATTGTTATGATGGTCACGATCGATCATTAACTATCCCACATTACATGTGGCTTCACAAACTCGCCTTTTAGAAGTAAGACTAACTCCCCTAGTACAACCTCTACCTATCCTTTTTCATAGTTTTCTCTTGTAATTTTTTCAGTTAAGCCAGACTAATTTAAGAAGAACATTGTTAACCCTTAAACCAATTGTTACACCCAAATCGCCTTAGCCTACCTTGTATGTACTCGATTTTAGTACATTATTGTTTTAACCCAATTTAGTTATTGAGTACACGATTGCTAAGTCCTTATCCTTGTAAATACAGTTTTGGGACGATTAGGATTCATGGTAGTATTTATTTCATGAAAGAATAGGGAAGAAAAGTTAAGTCAATACCCCCATATGTTTGTTAAATGATCTCCATGTTATGTTGATCCACCTCAATTCGGGTCATTAGTTAGATTGTAATTATAAGTTCTAAAACTCAAGTGTAGGGTTGCATCTATAAACCCCAAGTTATGATGTATTATGTTAAAAAATAGAAAAGAAAAAGAAAAGAGATTGATGTAGAGTTTTGTAAAGTTTGTATATCTTTGTCCGAGTTCTTGGCTTAGCAACCCAATCAGCGTGTATTCGTATAAATAGTTAGCTAACCCTTTCACCTAAAATTCACCCAAAAATCAATCCCCAAATATATCCCATCAGTTTTTGTTTCCATTAATGTTATCTTACTCCTACACATCACAACCCTTTAAAATACCTCTTTGATAGTAATGACTAATACTTGCCCTTAGCGGATGGAGGTTTGATCGTTTAACCAAGCCTATTGTATTTATTAATGCCTATGACAAGTATGATTTATGTATTCCTTTCCCATAATTGTTATAATTCATTATACACCTTAGTGAAAGAGAGAATCCAAACACTTATGTGAGGTGCTAGTATATATTTTTCATGCTTTTAATTACGAGGTCTAAAAGGTTGTGTCCTAAACTACTTTTAAAGAGTAGGTTTAAATGCCCCAACATTGCTATTATCTAGGTAGAAAAGCCCATTTGCTTGAGAACAAGCAAATCCCAAGTGTAGGGGTATTTGATGAGGTGTTATTTTATACACTATTTCAGGGTCATTTAACCTCCTAAATCATGCAAATATGCTCAGATTATGTGCTTAATTATTTGTTTTCAAGTTTTTAGCACTTGGATGGCATTTGGAGGAAATACACATGACATGGGCTCATTTGGAGAAGAAACCGACAGACTACGACATCTACAACCATTTTATCTTGAAGAATTGTGCATACAGAGCGTGAAGACGGCGTCACAATTACTAAGCGACGACGTCAGGATTTTCAAAGTGACGGCGTCAGGATTTAGCCGACTTAAAGTAGCTTTAGAATATTCTATGTGGCGACGGCGTCACGAATTCAACTCGACGTCGTCGCGTCATTTTTCCTATATATACACAACTGATTTTAGGGTTTTTATTGTATAACTTTTGGAGACGAAACCCTAAAGCTATTATATTCGATTTTTGGCAGCTTTTTAGGCGTCTTTAAGGGCCTCAAAAACCCAAATTGTAACAGTCTTTAATCCATGTTTTTAATCATTAAGTAAAGATTCATTTATTCCTTTAATCTTACAAAATGTTCTATGTATTGTTTGATTGATATTAATGTTTCTTTACCTTTTTATAACATGCTAATGCTAGATCATATGGGCATCCTGCAGCCCCTTTGAGGAAAATGTGACGGGGATAGCTTGTGCCATAATGAAATAAAATGTTATTGGGAAAGCAAAAACGATGGCAAACGAATAGAGGTTGAATGGGAGAATTTACATTTGAACGATTGGTTACGAATAAGGTTTGGAGAGGTTAGTGAGACAACTAGGGACAAAATTCTTCGAGATCATTGGAGGAAAAGATTCGGGAATGAATATGATGATAGCAAAGAATTTGAAGATCCGGATGGATGCAGAGAAAGTAAAGAAAACAAAATCCTAGGAACTGTATTAAACAAGTTACATGATGAATGGTTCAAGGGAACAGATGAAGATGGCGATGATTTAGAAGGAATTATTGATTACCTTGAACCAACATTATATGACGTATTTGTTGATTCGGACGACGAAGAATACAAGGAAAGGAAGTGCAGATTACTAGGAATGCCCTACATAAAACCACCCCCAATTTTAATTGAGAAGGTTAATGCTACTAGATATAGCATTGGTCCTGGAGAAGTTTATACAAAAATAAACGTTTCAAGAGTGGAAGAATTATCTAGGACTAGGGGAAATATTGCCACCATAAGAGCTGGAATTATGGATGAAATCATTAGGAATGACGATAATGAAGAGTCATACGCCAAAACGTAGAGTGGGCATAAGTCTAACTTAAAGACTCGTTAATAAACAAAAGTGCTTGTCGGGAGACAACCCGTCTTTTTATCAATGAATTTCATTTTCCGCATATTAGTTGGTTTGCATGTTTTACTTTGTTTTGTAGGTTCCAGAGGCAACTTTCGATACCAACTAGACCCGTAATTGTATGGTAGCATTGATAAGTTAGCAGCAGTTATGACGTTGTGGAAACTAGAAGGGGGGTTGAATAGTTTTTACCGTTTTAAAATTAAAACTTAGATTGTCAACTTATGTGAATTCAAGAGATATGCACAAGTGTATATGATAGCGATGCAATAAGTAAATAAACAATCTACGAGATATGAATAAGTAAAGATAAGAAAGATCAAACCGATGACACAATGATTTATAGTGGTTCGGCTACGAAGCTCCTCTTTGCCCTACTCCACTCCCCAAGTACCCAACTTGAGAGTTATCTTTACTATGTCAACAAGCTCCCTTTAGGCGGAGAAAACTGTACACGTCGCTTACACTTTTTCTGATACTAAGCTAAATACCGAGTTTTACTTCGAGATAGAACCAATCTAACACACTATATATTTTATAGCCTAAATACTAACCTATCATACACATATGATACACACAACACACAACACAAGATATACAAGATGAATGATTATCACAAATGTGATGACACAACTAAACTATTAACACTGAAGCTTGACGTCTTCTTGAGTGTTCTTCACTAAAGAGTGGAATGAGTTGATCACTTGTAATGAATTATTTAACAAGTATAATGATCAAAGAATATACAAAATATAAAATATGTGTGAGAAAATATTTGTCAAGAGTTGTTTAAAATAAAAGCTTGAGGTTGGTATTTATAGGCAACCTTTTGAAATTTAAATCTATCCTAAGGGAGTGATACGTGCGACTCACGGATCTCCCATACCCTGGTTCCGTCTAGTGTATTTGGTGGATCCGTGGGTGGAGCTGGGACAACATTTTTCATTTTGTAATTAACCCTAAATCTATACAAAATATTGTTTTGTACTTATTAAATCATTTTATTAAATCATTGTAATTAACCTTAAATCTATACAAAATATTAAATCATTTAATTAACCCTAAGGAAAGATTTTCTAGATTTGGGAAGATTTGGAAAGATTGTTTCCACTTATGGTTAATCTTGTGTTAACTTAAATCATTTG
>BQNB010141963.1:5203-17197 GCA_026074375.1 Tanacetum coccineum | reverse complement strand
TGACCTTTCTTTCTAAGAAGCAACCTTTGATAAAGTTTTAGCTGCTTTCAAGGTTGTAGGACTTATATCTTCCTCTTGTACCTCCTCTGAAGCACTAACTTTTATTTTTGTAGGAGTAACAAAATCTATGACCAAAGAAACTAGAGGATCATCATCTATATCCTAAATTTTCCTCCTCTGATCCTCTGGTTATTCACCCTCTGAATCAGACACAACCATTTTCTTAGACTTTCTCTTCAAGGCCATTTCCAACAACTTTACCCTTTCAACTAGAGTGAGAACTGCCTTGCCATATGTGTTCTTTGTTTGATGTAGCTCCTTTTCTAAATCATCAATCTGGTTTACCTGCTTAGGTACAATTTCCATCAATTCCTTAAGTTGCAAATTGTCCTCAACACTTCTTGAAGTGTAACCTTCATGGACAGGAGCTTCATGGGACATGAGTGGAGACTTATGAATGTTACCAATGTCTAACCCTACATCTAAGCCAGTGGTTGTAGTGGTAGCTCCCTCAGCTTCAACTTCCACACTTGTGGTAGTTGCCTCATCTGCTACAGGGATAGGAGTAGAACCCTAAGACTGAGGAATCTTAGGTTCCTGTCTGGCAAGTGACCTAAGTGGTGATGATTATTGAAGTGGTTCAGTGGTATGTGTTTGAGATATGGATGAAATTGTGTGGAGTCTAAATAAATCTTTAGATCATTGTAAGCTAATATTATTTAGACCTATATCTAGGATAATAACATTGAACATAACATGCAACAAAATAAGAACATCAATGTTATTCAACAAGGTTTTACCAAACATTTAAGCCCCAATATTATTTGATCAAGATAATATAATTACCTAACTGTAACATGGATCAAGAGATCCTTGAGGCTACACCATCTATTAACTACTATCTATCTAACTACTAAATAAACGTGTACACATACAAACATGTTTGTTTACATGACTCTCATAAAAAGTCTATGTTTTTTATATATACTAAACCTATGTCTATGATCTCTTTATATAGGGAGAGATTAAGACTTACAAAGGAAGTAAACAATTAGATAAGGAAACTATTTAAATTACATTAAATCACATTAAAATGTTTCCTAATCATTATCTTTAACATCTTTGACCATATCTTCCATAATTCTTCATGTTCTCTACCAGCATGGAGAATTCCATAATGTCAACTTTGATCCTCTTGTTTCATTCGTCTTCATTCAATCACATGTAGTTTGTAATCATCAAATCTATAAACCTAACAATCTTTCCCTACTTGATATTACAAAACTATCTTCAGGAATGAAACAATCTTTAATGCTTCCCCTTGACTTATGACTTTCCTAAACATGCCACCACATATAATAAGCTGCAAATCAATAAACATGTAGTCTTTTTCCTGTTTTTTTAATCATCGAATAGGGGTCTTCTAGAGATATGCAACTTGGATCATAATGGCTACAAATCATATACCACAACTACCAATCCATCTTTCTAATGACTCAAATTATCCACCATTACGCACAATAAGAAAAATGAATTTGAGCAGTAGATTTTTAAACTAGCATTAGTAATAAAGACTAGCAGTAGTAATGAAAACCTTCTCCTCAAGTGGTGTATGGACATATCCTGATGGTTAAATATTTTGTCAATAAGCTTCCCCTGAAACCTATATGTTAACCATTTCTTGAATCTTCAATTCTATAGGTTCTTTGTAACGATTACTGATGAAGAAAACTAAGTATAACAAACTTGATGTAGAAGTAGAATAACCTAAACTTGTGTCTTATGTCTTGTACTATCCATGTGACTCCAAACTTATAAATAAATCTATGAAATATAAGTAGACCGTAACCTCTTGACAAAAATCCTCATCTTCTATGAGACACATAACCAAAGTGATAGCAAATGTGAGCATTGAGCACCATAAGTTAGATCACACACGTTTGCTAGATTTGTCAAGTCTTCGTCACATCGTTTCTAAGCATGAACAAGTTATCTTCAAAGTGTAACACCCACTTTAAGATATGATAAAACACGTACCCAAGTAAACTCCACTTCAACTTCAAATAGGTGATAAACAATCTTCTTCGTAACCAATTAATCCAATAAATACGAGCCATTAAACCTATTGAGAACATGTAAACCAAATCCAAAAACCAAAAATTAATCTGTTAGCTTCCCCTTAAATGAAGCATTTTGTTTCATATCGAGAATCCAAAACCCATGTGTGGATCATTTTGATATCTGCCCAAACAACCTTCTTTGTGGTCTGTTATCGATCACATCTAGCAGTTGAACTCTATCTATTTATTGCTAGCAGTACAAAGTTTCAACTGGCAGTATAAACTTTCTTCATTTTTTTCGCTTTTATCTTTTTTTTTTTTTTTTTTTTTTTTTTTTTTTTTTTCTTCTTTCTTTTTTATTTTCTTTTTTTTTTTTTTTTTTTTTTTTTTTTTTTTTTTTTTTTTTTTTTTTTAATTTTTTTTTTTTTTTTTTTTTTTTAGCAGTATTAATTTTCCATACCACTGTTAATTAGCAACGCTTTATCTGTTACAAAGCTATCGCTAATCCGTCACTAAACTGCATTCTCCTTCCTCCCATTCTGTTAGCGACACTTAATCTGTCACTAATTTGTCACTAATTTGGATACTCCTTCCTCCCATACTATTTAGCGACACTTTTAGTGTTACTAAACTGTCACTAAATCTTTCTTTCACTTGGTAGTACAAAATATATACGAGCAGTATTAACATATATATAAGCTAGCAGTATTAATCTTTATGTTCAATATCACGCCAACAAAACAAAGATTGAGTGCTTCCATACTTTCTATCATTTCTAATCTTATACACGTATCCCATTGTTACCTCGACAACCTGTTGAATCGAAACCTTTTAACATGGTTGACTTAGCTTCGAACCAAACTCTGACAGCACTTGTAGCAGTATTAAAAATGACAACGAGCAGTATTAACACAACTTTGGTAGTACTAACGTGTAAATACCTAGCAGTATTGATCTTCTTTGTTTCTTTGCATACCACGCTTTAACCTGCTGTGATAAAACCCATAATTCTCACCAATTCCATGAAGGTTTAAACAATCAAAGCTCTTTATACATCCGCTCGAATCCCTTGCAGTATTAAGGTTGTAACATCGTTCATGATTCTTGCAAATGTAAGTTCCTGTTATAACCTTCGACAACACAAAACATAATTTTATTCATGATCCCCACAACTTTGCTGTTGACGTCAATTACAACTTCTTCTTTAAATCCCCTTGAGTTCGTGAACAGTTTGATCATAATATGTAGCAATAAAAACTAGAAACCTTTATTTTCTAGGGTTCACATATAAAGACATAACCCTAAAAATATTTTAAAACCTGTTCGTCAAAATAGGTTTTGAAATAACCTTATGTTTAGAGTTTCGTGAAAACCCTAGTTTTTTTAATATTCATGTTGTTGAAACCAGAAACATAAAACCCTGGTCAAGTTGCCACAACATGGGCTTAATCTGACCAGTAACAAGTATCAAGAAACATAATATAAATACCTGTAGATCCTAGATATCACCGAGCTAGTGGCTCTGATACCAATGTGAAGATCGATTAGACTCATCTAGAGATATTGTTTTTACAAATATCATTGATACGAATTTGCATAGTGGAATTATTCAAGAACATATGAGATTTAAACAAGGTTTTACTATTAAACACAAGCCCTTAATTTTATTTCGATCAAGATATTTACAACTTTCCTACTGTAACATGGTCAGGTATCCTTGGGGATACTAAACTATCTTACACTATTGCTTAATAAAACTATTAACTAATAACTACTGTGTTTACATAACACACACGTTACTAGACTATGAAGTGGGAAGTGCTATTATGTTTCTGAGATGCTCTAAACCTTTGTCTATGATCTCTTTATATATAGGAGAGATCAAGGACTTACAAAGGAAGTAAATCAATTTGATAGGAAACTATTTAAATTAATTAAATCTTTCCTAATCTTTATCTTGGGATCTTTTGACCAAATCTTCCATTTTTGTAGATTTCCTCATCTTGACGACTTTGGTTCCTTATGTTTCATTCTTCTTCATTTAAACACATGTAGTTTTGTAAATCATCAAATCAAAAACCCAAACAAACTAGAAATGAGCCCCATTCAAGAGTGAGTCATAATTCAACAAATTTAAAGAAGACAAACTCAGAGTTTTGCTGGCACTAGAAACCGAGGAAATGCTACAAACTTAAGGGGCACTAATGCAGCTAGTCAACCACGAGTTGTAAAGTGTTATAACTGTCAGGGAGAAGGGATATGGCAGACAGGTGTACTCAGCTAGATGCCATGGAAACTGCTTGCATGGTTTACGGAGAAGGCGATGTTAGCCGAAGGAAGATGGTTAGATATTGGATGAAGAGAAACTAGCATTTTTAGCAGACCCTGGAATGGATGAAGCTCCAGTTGCTCAGCAGACAATCCCTCAGAATGCAGCTTTTCAGACTGAAGATTTGGATGCTTATGACTCGGATTGTGATGATTTATCCTCAGCTAAAGAGATTCTGATGGCTAATCTCTTCAAGCTGTGATTCAGATGTCCTCACTGAGGTACTATATTCTGATTCTTTTCCAAATGTTATGCTTAATCCGGGATGCGCAAGGCGATACGTATTTTGGAACAAACACATATTGTTGGATTATCCAGATAATGAGATAACATAGTGATAGAACATCTCAAAAAAAACTCCTTACTCTCATTTATCTGCAGGAAATATAAGATTCGGGTATTCATGGATACTTATTCGTTGCACCTAATGATTTATTGAATTCTCGTCTTTGGTTGAACAAATGACTGATCAAGTAGCTAATTTAGATAAGGAAAATCAGACAAATAAAATGGTAAATGAATCCTTATCTGCTGAGCTTAAGAGATATAAAGAACATGTCACCATTTTTAAACAGAGACAAAATGTTGATTTGAACACACGTGAAAAATATTGGTTTCAATGGATGACATAATTTGGACTAAAAATGCAAAGCTTGAAGCTTTTAAGTAGGAGATCGATACACTTAAAGAAACTCTTTCTACCAACGTCAAGGAAAAAGAATCTTTATCAACTGCATTAAATGTTTTCAAAACAGAATCTAAAGAAAAAGAATATAATTACATTGACGAGGAAATTGTTTTAGAAAAACATAATAAAGAACTGGAAAACATTCTTTGTAAGTTGTATCGATCTACACAAGCTATGCATATGCTAACAAAACCACAAGTTTTTTACGATGATACTCAGAAACAAGCTCTTGGTTATTAAAATCTGTTCCATCTTAAGAAGGCTCAGCGGATTAAACCAACATTATATTGCTGGTAGTGTTATTGCTAAAGACATTTACTGTGATTTCTGTGATTGATGATGAAGAGACTTTGATTTTAGAAGAAGAGAGTCGATATTGAAAAACAAAATGATCAAATTTCAAAAGAAAAGAAGGTTAATATTGCTCCAATTGATTACTCAAAGTTTAATAATTTAAAAGAAGATTTTGGTAAACGTTTTGTTACTCAAAATGAATTAGATGCCAGAACAAGCTTTCTGTTATACATTATTCAAAACATCCTTTGTTACTCTTGTTGTTTTCACCATACTCCTGTTAAGTTGAGCTCCTCGTGAACTTCCTAAGGTGAGTTTGGTTAATGAAAGCCTTAAAAAAAGTGAAATATCAACTTGCAAAATTTGACAAGGTTGTGAAAAACAAAACCACATCTGTTGCTTTTTCAGCAGGTGTCATGGGTCTTGTGCATACAAAGCATTGGTTTGTAATTGAAATATTCCATTTTTAAAAGTTTTAAAAGACATATTTAATGCGTTTGATAAAACTCTTCTAGATGAAATTATTGAAGTTCAAACTATTTTTAACCAAATGGAAGCTGCTGTTGATCAGTGTTCTGTAGACAAAAATGATTTTGAACTTAAACTCAAACAATTTCAAATTGATAATGATCAACTCTTGAACCAAATCATGTCTTAGGAAATTGTGCATATTGCTATGAATTCTGTTGATATTCTTGATGTGAATAAATCATGTGTGGATGAATGTAGTAAGTGTCTAGAACTTGAGACTGAGCTTCTCAAAAAGAATGATTTCATCGAAAAAGATGTTTATGATAAACTTGTAAAAAGTTATTCAACACTCGAACAACATTTCATTTCTTTGGAAGTTGCAACTTAACTTAATCAAGAGATTTTTCAAAAGGGCAATTCTGGTGAAAACTAAAAGGGTCCTACATTTAATCAACTATTTGAAATAAATGAATTGAAAGCTTAGTCACAAGAGAAGGACACAGTCATAGGAAAGTTGAAGGATATAATTAAATCTTTAATGGATAAAGAAGGTGTGGAAAATGTAAAGAAAGATATTGATGAGATTGAAACAATCAACATTGAGTTGGAGCATAGTGTGGCAAAATTACTTTCTAAAAATGAAAATTTAAGAAATGAACGAGAGCATTTGAAATCAATTTACAAAGACCAGTTTGATTCAATTAAAAAGACACGTGTTTGATCAAAAGAACAGAGTGATATTTAATTGTACAAATCAATGCAAAGTCTGTTGAAAATTCAGATTTAAATGCTCAACTTCAAGAAAATGTTTTTGCATTTACAACATTGAAAAATGAATTAAGGAAACTTAAAGGGAAAATATTGTCGATACTACTATTTCAAAACCTCTCGCCACCACTATTTCTCCAAGAATGTTCAAGCTTAATATGGAACCATTAGCTCCTAAACTATTGCAAAGCAAGGATGTTCACATGGATTATATAAAGCACTCTAGAGATCATGCTGACATTCTTCGCAAAATAGTTGAAAACGCTAGAGCTTTAAGCCCTCTAGATAGTAACTTAGACTCGACCTGTAAGTATGTTCAAAGAATTCAAGAAGTGTTAGTCTATGTAAGAGAAACATGCCCTTGTTTGTCAAAGCTTAGTGTGAAGTTAGTGGATGTTACACCTATGAACAAGGACAAGAAAGTTAGATTTTTTGACCCACTCACATCTTCATGCAACACTCAAAAAACACAAGACTCTAACAAACCTTTGTTGTATTCTATAAGAGTAATATGTTCTCTAGTGCTAGCGGATCAAAGCCTTCAGGCAATACAAAGAACAATAGGATCTCGCAAGCATCAAGTAGAAACAAGACAAATAAAGTAGAAGACCAATCTAGGAGCGTTAAGTCTAGGAAGAATAAAAAGAATCGTTTTGACAAAACTAAATGTAATGCTCATGTCATGCAATCCATGTTAAATGCGAATTCTATTTCTGAATCTGTCAGTAATGCATCTGTTAAGCATTTTGTGAAAAATGCCAAGTCTGAATCTTTGTGTGCTATCTGTAACAAATGTTTGTTTGATGCCAATCATGATATGTGCCTTATTGATTGTGTGAATGATATGAATCTGGGATCCAAAGCTAAATTTAAGAAAAACAAAAAGAGAAAAGTTTGGAAACCTACAGGTAAAGTGTTCAATAAAATTAGATATAGTTGGAAACCTACAAGTAGGACCTTTACTATAGTTGGAAATGGGTGCCCTTTAACTAGGATTACCTCTACTAAAATAGTACATGTTGATCCCACTTCAATATATTGAATTCCTTAAGCTTGTATAAGGTTTAGTTATATTAGATAAATCTAACACAACTCTAGTAGAAACTTTAAATGTATTAAAGATTATGCGGAATCTAATCTTTAATACTTTAGAAGAATATTAATGAAACAGTTAAATTATATGACATTATATTCAACAACAAAATCTCCATTATTATAATAATACGAATACTCTCAAAGTATTAGGGTTACAAAGACTTTGAAGCTAAGACTAAGATTGATTTTGGTTTTGGTACGTACATCAATCTCTATGCCCTAGATCTTTTAGACACCAAGGAGTCCTAAACTGCTTACAAATACTTTTCCTGAGCTAATCATAATCTTCTAAATAGATAACTTCTTTATACATATCTTTTACCAAAATATCTCATTCAAATCACTAGCTAGTACTAACTAACTCAGCAGTACTAACTTCTTCACTAGCAGCATTAACTCTTTCAACAGCATTAACTTTGTACTAATAGTAGTAACTTTTAAACTAGCAGTAGTAACTACCTAGCAGTTTTTCTTCTAAGATTCTGAGCAGTCTTAACTTCCACTAGCAGTAGTAACTTCCTCCAGCAGTAGTAACTTTGTACTGACAGTTGTAACTTCACCAGCAATCTTAACTGTATACTAGCAGTAGTAAACACTTAGAGATAATTTTCATTGAAATTCTCCAGCAAGCAGTACTTTGATTTGGCAACTTAACATTAATAAAGAGACAACAGTAATACAAAAAAAATACCAGCATTAAGAAGGCTTTTAATCCCAACAATCCTCCCCTAAACTTGATATTTATCTCCAAAATCATCAAGTTTCTCCATTAAAAGCTCCATAATCACCAGGAGGATGCTTCCAAACACTTCATTGATTCTTAAGCTGTTTTGTGAGAAGTTTAAGAAACTGATATACCATTACTGGAATGATTCAACCGAAGCATTCTTATTTAGGCATATCTGTAATTGTATAGGTGGGTAAGGGGATATTGCTTCTCTACCACACTTAAATATGCATAGACTACAATCCTCAAGGATGTACTCCACAAGAGGTCATACTGCTTCCATTCCAACACTTTGTATCTTGTTGCAGCTTACATATTTAACTTCTACTTGTGGTTAAAACATTAATTTCAAATATCACTTCCATTAACAGGATAATCCTTATCCTCCATGGTCTTGTGATCATTTTTAGCTTTTATAACTTTGTACAAGATCTTCCAAATCTTCATGTCAAAACTTTAAGCATTTGACTAAAGACTCTGAGATTTGTGACTTTCCATCAGTCTTATTTTTGATAGTAGCATTTCATCTTCCTTCTTTGTGGATCTTCCAGTCAACAATCCTTGGAGACTTAACAGCCAAAGGAATAGCATCAATTGTTACCTTTTTTCATCTGGAATGATTTCCACTAACTGTTTAAGCTCTGCTGTTTTTTATCCTCATCCACCTTCTGCTTCTTAGTACTCTCTTATTCTAACTCTTCTCCTGCTCTTTTTGAAATACCTTCCACCAAGTCTGTTCTATAATCCACAAACATGTTCACCCTTTTGAAAGCTTTGTCAAATAATTCTTTTATAGAATTAAAGTCTTTAGATTTCAAGTTTTTGTGCTTCCAACCTTCCATGTTCTTAAGGTAAGTAATCATGGTCTTCTTCTGTTGAGTTTTGGTTGATGGTTTGTTCCTCTTCTCCTCTGCTCTTTTAGCTGCAAAGTGTTTTCTTCTTTGTTCTAGGATTTATTTTAACAATGTAGCTTTTTGTTCAATTGTGAACTGCTCTCGTTCTTCAGCTTGCAGTCTTTCAGCCAACTGGTAATCAGCATCAACTTTTGCTTGAATGTCATCCCAAGCAATATTGGCTTCATCATTTTTTTCTTCTTCATCTCTGGCAATTCTTTCCTCTTCATCAATCTCTGCTTATAATTTAAGTGCAATATCTTCATCAAGCATGATTTGAACTTTCTTCTTTATAGTCTTCACAGGTTCTTCTACCATTATTCCTTTACCCTTGTCATGTGATGGTTGTTGTGAAGAAATTGTTGTTGTTGTTGTTGTTGTAGATGGCTCTTGTATAACAACACCTTTTACCTTGGGTTTTACACTTTTCAAAGCTGCAATTGCTTGAGCCAAAGTAACTTCATCAACAGTTAAATTCACATCTTTAGCAGCAACTTCTTGTTCTGCAAACACCTCATCACCAGTCAAAGCATTCACATCAAACATCTCTGCATCAACATCAATTTGATCATTAACCAGGGTAATGTCTTCATCAGCATCAATATTATTAATCCTCCTCCCCTGTTTGGATGTATCCTCACCCAAAATGTCTTCATCTCCAGAGGGTTCTACCCTTCTAGACATACCAACTTTGTGTAACCTCTTCAGTCAATAAGTTCTTGACCTCTTTTTCTGTTTAAGCTTCTTGACCCTCCTCTTCAAACTAGTAATTTCATTTTGTTGAGTGGTCTTTGTCTTCTCCAACTCAAGAACCCTTTGTTGTAAATTGCGTACATGTTCCATCAATTCCTTTAGTTTTAAGGACTATCCCACCACTTGAAGTGTGTTACCTCTTGCGAGCAGTGGATCATTGGAAAGTTTAGATACACTCTCAAACCTAGTTCGAGCAGTAGTATCCCCTATGGTTTCTTGGCACCTAGGACCCACAACTGAAGTAGGTTCAATAGAGATCAGCTTCCATTAGGTGTTGGTTGGATCGGGTCTTAGTTATGTTACACTGATCTGGCCTTATTCTAGCTAGAAGCAGTTAGTGGCAGTCCTCACTAAATGGCAACAATCTCCTTATGGACAGCCTCATCTGTAACAATGTCTGTAGGACCACTAGGCTAAGGTACTTGAGTGTCCTTTCTCTTAGGCTTCCTAGATTTTTGAGTCTTTTGAGGTTGAGATGATGATTCAATAATGGTGAGTGTGTGATGGGGATCAATGGGCATTGCTGAACCTTCACCCAATGCTGCTTGGTTTTGTACCACCATTGTTGGAAAACAAAGGTGTTTCCCTTCCAGAAAAGCCTTTTCCTACCCTTCTCATATTCCTAAATATCTTCTTAGTGTGAGAGGGTGCAATGTAAATTCTCTTATGACTCGCCATCCCATCAACTTGTTTATCCAAAAATACTTGCACAAACCTTGGATACATCAAGAATTTACCCATATTATCCAAGTTCTTCACCGTACTTTCAAAAATGTATTTTGAAAAGTTAAACTTCTTTTTTGTAGCTAAGCAGATAATTGCAGATGCCATAGTGCTACTAAACTCATTCCATGCAGTAGTCTTAGAACTTAGGCATTGTAAAACAGTATGAATAAGGAATTTCCATTGTGGGGAAAAGAATGCCTTATAAAAAGTAAGCTTCTGAGAAATTTTCTCATACCCCATCAGTGTAAGTTGTTCAAAGATAGTAGTATTGGGTAACAATTAACACCATCAGCATCTTCTAGTTGAAGATCTCTTTTCACAGTTGATTCAATTATGATTATCTTCTTTCCATCCACTAGGGCTTGCAACTGTACTTCCCCATTGATAGTTTTTGCCTTGATAGTAGCTTAAAATTGTTCAATACACAAAGTATAGATTATAGGATTAACCGTTAATGCATGCTTAATAGAGCGTGCATTTAAGAAATCCACAATTTGTTTAAACCCTTTACTTTCTGTAGGTTTAGACAAGAACGCGACCATGTTATGAGTATCAGCAAACTTTAGGGTCGTCATTGTGTTGGGTTTTGATGATGGATGATGAAACTGAGTTAGGGTTTGTGATTAGAGAGTATTTGAAAGATTGAAATCGATTAAATGAATGAATGAAACCCTTAATCGAAGTATTTATGAAAATACCCTCAACAGCATTAACGTTCACCAGCAGTAGTAAGTTATGTCTGGCATCATTAACTTTCAACAGCAGTAGTAAGTTTATGCCTAGCAGTATTAACTTTCAACAGCAGTACTGAGTTTATGCCTAGCAGCATTAACTTTTACTCACCAGTATTAACTCTAATTCCATTCCAAACACTCTGTCTGTTTTTAATATATTCAACTCTCTTTCTGTTTTTATTCTCACAAATTCTCTCAATTCTTTTTCTCACCAAAACTCTCTATCTATTTCTCTAATAATCAATCTAACACCTTTCTTTGCTTTTTCTGCAAAATGTTAGTCCAAAAACTAAGAAAACATAATCCATAGCAATTTTCACAATAACCACAACATTAATTATACCTAACAGTATTAAGTATAACTGACAGTAGTAACTCAGCAGTATTAAGTATAACTAGCAGCACTAATTATACATAACAGCAGAAACTTTTAATGACATGAATAACAGTACAAAT
>BQNB010141962.1:0-14615 GCA_026074375.1 Tanacetum coccineum | reverse complement strand
ATATATACATATATATATATACATATATATATATATATATACATATATATATACATATATATATATACATATATATATACATATATATATATATACACACACATATATATACATTGCTTTTACACACTTATCTTTTACTATATTAATTTGTAATGACACAATAATTTTTGTTAGACAATTGATATCAAAAAAGAAAACAAATATTAACACACTTAGATATTTATTGGTCGTTAGCATGCATTGACACATTATCCAATACATACAATTATTGGGAGTTATTTGCATTGCGGGTTTTTTAACCCGGTTTCTCTTCCCACTCACCACTCTCTTATACTCTCACACACCACTCTCTCATACTCTCACACAGATTGCATTTCGGGTTTTTTTTAACCCGGTTTAATTTCTCTTCCCACTCATCATTCGCTCATACTCTCTCCACTCTCTCATACTCTCACACACTACTCTCTCATACTCTCACACAGATGAACCCGGTTTCTCTTCTTAAGTTCCCACTCACCACTCTCTCATACTCTCACATAGATGATGGTGATTAATTCCCACTAACGACCTACTTATTTTGCATGAGTGCCAGGTGTATTCTACATTTGAGTAGGATTTGTGAGTTATACATATTAACCGAGGGTTGTTTCAATAGTTTTTTCATTCGCCTATTTTCGTTAGAGACGAACCAGAGGGATTTGATATTGGTATATTCTTATTCTTAAATTCTTTATTCTCATTGCATTTGTGTTGATTCTGTGTGAGAGTATAATTTTGGATGCCTATTAAGGTAAACTGAAAATATTTAATTTTTGAATTAGGATTTTGTTATAATTTAGGGGTTTGGTTGATTTGTTAAGCTTGAAACTTTTTATGCGGTTTCTGTTAAATTGTAGCTAGGGTCTTTATACATAATTTGAATGATTGAATTTAATGTTATATGGACATGGTGGATGTGAACTTATATGTGATTTTGATGATTGGTAGGCTGTTGATATATAAGCCGACTCAAATAAGCTCATAAGAATGTGGAAGAGAAAGTGTGTTAGCTTTGTTAGCATGTATAATATGAGCCTTCCACATTGCTGTTGAGATTGTTGTTGTTCATGCTTAAAATTAACATTTATGCTTCGGGCATGCTTATACTTTAGCCTTATGCTTCTTTGATGCCACCGATCATTTCGTTACCGCTATCCATGGCGTGTGACGATAGTGATGGGTGCGTGACGATGGCGATAGGCTTATACACTGCAAAATAAGCTGAAAGAGCTCAGATTACTGAACAATATGATCTAAATCATATGCGATTAGCTTATGCCTTTGTGTTACTTATTAATATGTTCTGAAGTTTCCTTTATTCTATGCTATCGTATAAAGGAATTGTTTCTGCTGTTATTGAGCACAAATTGTGGTAAATCATGATATCTTACAAATAAATGATTAATGATGCTCAAGATTTTTGCATCTATAATACTTTGTTGGAACACCATGGATGAAAGCAACCAGTATCTTGGCGATGCGACACTATCTAAAAAGCGTTTGCAGCCATGACGGGCTCGGATACCCTTTTGTGGGTGAAAATGGCTTGTATCTTGGCGGGGCAACGCGTTAAAAAAGGTGTTTGTAGCCATGGTGGGCCCAGGTATCCTTTTGTTACCCAAACAACATTTTAGTTTGCCTATTGAGTTTTGGGATGTAATGAGAAATGTGATTGATAGAGAAGTTATGGAGTATGTTACCACATTACTTCATGAAGCTTTTTAATGGTAATCGAAATTCATAATTCATTCAACCTAAAAGTTGGTTTGTTAATACTTGCTGTGTGTTTATATGGTTTGCGGCCATAACACACCAACGCAAGGCCAGTAACTTGATCTGGATTACGGTTGCAACTTCTATATTTGTAGCCGTAAGCCTTATAATTCATTTCGTGATCCAAACTGCGTTGTTTCAATGTGCCAGTTCCGGTTTATTTTTTAGGCTGACATTTTTGGCACGTTAGTTCAATCGGGGCCAAAACGGTGTTCAGATTATTGTTGCAGCGAGTGTATCTTGGTGAAGTAACTTGACTCGGGTTACCATCGAATGTATTTATAAACTTTGTTAATAAGTTGTGTATAGGCTGCGATCGCATTTTACTTGGCTGTGATGATCCTTCGACTATGTTCTGTTGCCGCGGATGGTGGAAGGATGGTAGGGTGTGAGAATTGCTCACCTCGGCAACCTCCCCAAGCAAGGCAACAATGTCAATTAATCTAAGCCAATACAATTTTTAGGTTTTTTTTAACCTAAACCTCTTGATCTAATAACTAAGGTAATTTTAACTGTATACAATTACTCATCACATATCTCTCTATCAGTCCCTATATACATGTCTTTCTATAAGAAAAAAGGGACATGTGTCCCTCAAATACATAGGATACACTGCCGGTTATATACTTTCCACCGGGTTATTTGATTGAATGAAGGGTTCATCAATGTTTTTTTGATATGGACTCTCTCTCTAGAAATAAGACAGAAACGTAGGAGAAAACAAGGTAGCGGTTCTATGTTTAGTGTGAGCTTGGTATTGAAACCTTTACCAGCCGCATTTGGGAGATGCATGTTGTTTTGTTGTGTGCTGAATGGTTTACTATAGCAGGCTATGAAGAATTTGAATACGTTTGGCTAAAGCAGTGAGCGTTCGTGTCTTGGCGAGGCAAACTTCTTAGTATGCAGCCAAAGCGGATGTGTTCGCTTTTCTCGATTATAGTATGAGAGAGTGGCGAGAGTATGAGAGAGTGGTGAGTGTGGATGAATACCGGGTTAAAAGAAAAAAATGGGTTAAAAAACCCGAAATGCAAATAGCGCCTAATAAATGTATATATTGGATAATGGATAATAGGATACACTCCCGGTTATATACTTTCCACTGGGTTATTTGATTGAATGAAAGGTTTGGTTATCACCTGTCTATGTTTTTTGATATGGGCTCTCTATCTAAAAATAAGACAGAAATGTAGGAGAAAACAAGGTGGTGGTTCTATGTTTAGTGTGAGCTTGGTACTGAAACCTTTAACAGCCGCATTTAGGAGATACATACTATTTTGTTGTGTGCTGAATGGTTCACTATAGCAGGCAATGATGAATTTGAATACATTCGGCTAAAGCAGTGAACGTTTGTGTCTTGGCGAGGAAAACTTCTTAGTATGCAGCCAACGCGGATGTGTCTGCTTTTCTCGATTAGTAATCAATATGAGCCTCTATTATGTTCTTTAATTATTTTCTACACGGAAAACGATGCCACTGGAAATTAAGATTATTGAAAAGTAAGACGCTTGCTTCTGAGGTTAGTAACTTCTTACTTTTGATTTACTTTCGATTTAATTGCTCGAATGTGTTTAATTATATAACCAATTAAATGGCATTAAATAACAGATAAAGACAAGAATGAAGTAGAAACTGAAGCTGATCAAGAGGAGAAGGATGTAAAAGCTGAAGCTAATCAAGTGAAGAATGATGTACAAGCTGAAACAGATATGGATGAGAATGATGCAGAGGCTAAAACATATAAAGAGGATATTGAAGTAGAAACTAAAGTCGATAAAGAGGAGAATGTTGAATCAGATCAAGAAGATGAGGAAGTTGAAACTAAGCATGAAATTGAAGGAAAACTTCATGCTAACAAGTCTAAAAATCTAAGAAAAATGAAGTCTACTAGAAATTTAAGATAAAGAAAGAAGGTTAAACAAACAAATCAATTATGGAAAGTTGCAAAAAGCGTATGCAGAAAGGCAAGAAATTAGCAATGACTGATCCTTCAAATAGACGATCAAAGGAAAGGTAAAAAAGCCAACTTTCTTCATCATCAAAGTTTAAAGCAGTGTGGTGTCCCAAACTTAATACTGATTTGTATCAAATGCATATCTGAAGCAAAGAATTCAGATTCCATAATTTTATCGAGATTTTTTTCTTTTGTTTGTAGGCTTATCGAGAAACGAGAAAAGTTGCAGGCTTCGATGGATGAACCTCAAGGGCCGCACATAAGAATTCCGTTCATCTTTAAGGTAACTTTGTGTCATCTTTTTCTTCTTTAAAAGTTTATTGTGGCAGCGTAAATGAAAATAATTAATTGTATAAAACAAGTAAACCAATGTTTAAATTAAACACACATATTCAGAGGCTTATCTTTCGTTAAAATTTGTTTTCAGGTCATCCTACTTTGTTTTCAGGTCATCCTACTTTTGTAACATTTGTTTTCAGGTCATCCTACTTTCAGCAAATTGAATCCCGTCACTAATCGGATTTGCAGATTCACAACAAATAACGGCTTTAGATGATGGTGTTATGAAGCAAGATGGTGCCAATGTTCAGTTTATGGTATGTTTTAACAGATGGATTTGCTTTGTATACCGCAAATTATATTGCACAATGTGCACTAACCCCAGCTTTTAATATGTCCTCTCACGCTTATAAGATACACCTGTACATATTTTAGCTCAAGTTTTTATAGAACGTTCATTTTATGTTTTGTTCGTCTGTATAAACTTATGGTTTAATTAGATATGCAAAAAGAAGAAGGTCGTGCAGTTAACGTCTTTAAGGATGAGACATTTATCCAGTTCTTGAACCAGGTACAATTTTTGAATGACAACGGGTTAAAACAGGTTCAAGCTGCACTACACCAAGAAAAAGTGGTATAATGAGTAGGGTAATAGGTCAACGATTTCAGGTTCAAAGTTTGATAGTATATGTTTTTAGAGTGGGTCAAAATGAGCTAGGTTGGATTGGTGACTCGCATATCTTTTGCCAGTTTGCTATATATATAGATTATGTGTTAAATATGATTCAAAACTGTAAATTTAGTTTATAATAGTAGCATAATTTGATATGATACGTAAACAGTAAAATACAATTCAAGCAACTTTTAACCCATTTGACCCATCCTTTTGAATTAGTTTATTTTTTGTTGGACCTATTAGGAATGAGCAATATTTTATATCAACCCATGATCAAGTAAACAAGTTGAGAAAATTGCTACTTTTATCTCCAAATAATGCCTGAATCTCTTTTTTGAAATGCCCCACAGCTACCAATGTTGCTAAGTTTTTTACGACTTCAAGCAACATTTTATATCAATTCAGCTTACTTTGTCATTGATATATAAAATTAAAGATTTTTTAAAATCTATCTCAGGTGGAAATAAAAGAAAATACCAAGAATAAATAAGTGCGCATCTTTTGTGATGCTGGAAGGGTTTTACGTCCACTTTTAGTTGTTTAAACTTTACACAAATTTAGACTTCTAAAAGGAGGAAGTCATTCATTTCAAGACCTGTTAGATATGTGACCCCTTCCCCTTTATACTATTTTTTTAAGTTTGACCCGTTTAAGATAAAACACAAACTCCCATTTCTAACAAGGATGGATGCAAGGGAAGAAAAGTAACAACTACATACCAGGGACATTTGACACATCAGCTATCTGTAATGTTGGAGGAGAGGCTGAAGAAGGTGTTAGAACTCTTTATGTTTCTTTCTAACTTACGCCATAACTCATCTTTATTGAACCTAACTAATGTCATTGCTTTTCTTGGCATGTATATTTAAAGGTTGAGATAAGGCCATTACCTGTGTTGTGTGAAACTACAGTTGAAACATGACTTTTATCTTGCTGTTTTTGCTCTTCCATCTTCCAGACTTAAACATTTTTCAGGTGAAAATCAATATACTTCTCCTTCTTGTTTTTGGTTCTTACATTAGGATCTTAGATAATGGGGGTGTTTGTTGGGTAACGGATCATAACAGGTCCGGGTTGAAACATTTCTATTTAATATGCGCCAAAACTGGTTGCTCGATCCAACCCGAATAAAATTTAACATTCTAGATCATCTTATTTAAAATATCTATTATTGAAATGATATGATATTTTTGAATAATCATCTATAGGAAATATTAAATGATTTAGATAATAACAAACCTAAACTAGCATGTTTAAGCTCATACGAAAAATTACCCGCTTTTTAATTTAGCCCAATTGACCTAGTAGATATAGAACATAACCTGAATAAGATTAAGTTCATTAATAAGTAAATTACATGAAACTACCACATCTATACTGATTTTGGAAATGGCGCATTACAAATGATGAAGTAGGCCTATACAGATATGGAGAGAGGTCTTCTTAGTTCATGATCTTCAGAATCTATGACGTGTATGAATTTAGAATCAGGTCAAAATTTCTCTAAATTCAAACATCTAAAAGGAAATATAATTTAATGTTATATTCTAAATTTCAGGCTTGGTCATTACACAGTTCCTAAGGAAAAAGAAAAGGTTTGTCTGTGGCTAAACGCAAGGCTTGCATCCTAAAAAACAATGAATTGATCAATTGTAACTAAAGTGAAAATGGCGGACAATGAGAAATGGTTAGGAAATAGGTATCACTTGGAAGAAGAAAGTGATTTTGGGATCACCAAAGGAGACTTGCTAGAGAAGGCCATAAGGGCATTAGACTTGCGTATCCACAGTGGTGAGTATTTCATTATCAATATTTTTCATGCCTCATGTGTTCATGTTTTAAAAATTATGTTTGTGATTGTTCGATTTATGTGTTTGATACTGTGATAAAACCTGGTATTTTGTTCATTAGTAGATGGGAACATTGCTAAACCAAACACCCCTTAAATACATATAAGTAGTTTGCGCTGTTTAGACGAACAAGCCATGGAAAGACTTTTGCTTTGTTGTAAAGTCAAATTAGCAGTTTGCAATAAGGACGTTAATTCATTATGACATACTAAACTTATATAGGCTGCAAAGATTCAAAATAAGCCACGCAAAAAAAGAGCTTATGAAACATAAGCCTAAAATGAAATAAGCCATAAACCGAAACAATTTCGGATGATAACTAGGACAATTAATTTATATAGGGGGTTTTTGTTTCAGCTTATATAGCCGGCTTATGGCTTATTTTGTTTACGACTTATGTTTCATAAGCTCACTTTCGGCTTACTCAAAGCTTTCTTCAGCTTATTATGAAGTTTTATTTTCAGATGGTCGTGATGGAAGATCTTAAGTGTAAAGGACTTCCTAATGTAGTCAAAACCTGCATAACACATAGTGTATGATAGCCATTATGTTATTTTAGTTTTGGATCTCGATATCTTTAACAGGTTTATGTCCATTTTTACACTGAAACTGTTAGTTTGGTATTTATATAATATCATTGTGTGTAATTAATAGTTGTAAGTACTACATCAGTTTTTTTTCCTACATATAAGTTGTTCTAACCTACTACACATTATTGATTGTTATTATTTTAGGCCAAAACCACATAAGACTTAAATGAGTAGAAGGCCTCATTGGAGGAAGCTTTGCCAGATGCTCCAACTACCAGCCATACAATAGGGCTGCTTAGAAGAAAAGATGACCAATCCCAAAGACCATACAGAGGAGTAGTTGCAGTTTATCAATTGCCAAAGCATTTCGAATGAGATAATTGTGTTCCGCTGCTTTTTGTTTACCTTATGGTTAGGTTGTTGTTGACACTTTAGCTAAACATTTACTAGGTAGCAGGTAGCATGTTATTTGTTATAACTTGATGTAGATTGTTCCCCTATTATATCTTGCAAACGTAAATGGCCTGTAGTGGAGAGGGGGTTGCAAACACCCCACAGCGGAGCACGGGCAAACCCCCTCGTTTGTTTAACAAAATTCATAGTTGAGTTAGATCTTAATTCTTGACGTCACTAAAACATTTGTTTTATCATAGAATTTCAGTTGAATATTAAAATTTTTAAAGCAAAAGAAATTAAGCATAAATTTAGGAGAAGTGGGATTGTGGGAAAAGAGTTAAAACTAGGTAATCAATTTCAATAAAACCCACGAATTTGGAGAGTAAATATGGTAATTACCCACTTTAGGGAATGGAAAATTGGCATTAAAAAAAATAAATAATACCAACCAACTATATAGCATTATAAATAGCCTTCTTTTGTCTTCTAAACCACCCCCCAAGCCAGCAACCCCCTTAGTTAAAGATAAATGTTGCTTGTACTTTAGGTTCACAAGAACTACTTAAGGTTTTAACCAAACAAGTATAAAGGATTCTTGATTCTGGCGAGACAAATGTAAAGAATCAATTGATGTTAACTTGAGTCAATCATACATGTTGTTGTTATTTCAAAGATTACATCAAGTAAATTCATTAAAAATTTAGTTAAAATTCAAAAATAACTTAGATAAGACTTTTTCAGCCCCAACATTATACGAGACAATCTTATAATAGAACTTTTAATGATTTCTAGTGATTGACTATGGTAGAGAGGCAACATCGTGAGATATTAGATTTACTAATTTTGTAACATTATCTATTTCTAAAAAGCGAGAAAATATCAAATGCTGTCAGGAACCAAATAAACCATATAATATCAAATTGAACTGCTCACATGGGGGGATGCTTCCGAGGAGGTAACTACAGATACATTTTAAAATACATAATTTTATTACTCTATGATCACATAGAGATAGTAATAATATAAAATCTAGTCAAAAGACGACCTATTGTAGGGATACCCTATATGAGAATTGCAAAACACAATAAAATGAGTGGAGTGCCAATAACAAGTTACTAAACTTTAGCTACGCTGAAAATAGGGGATAAAAATTGCAACAAGGTGTACCGTTCCAACCAAAAGGAATGTTTTCAACAATAAACCTTGGACATATATATATACCGTGTGAACCTATTTTTACTGCTAACTGGCTCATTATTAAACAGACAAATACGCTGTAGTTGATCAATATTTAAGCATAAACTTACATGTATATGCTTATGACCCCAGTTTTCTTTCACTTTCATCTAAAAAACGTTGAGGACATAACAAAGAGATTGACGGAGTCTTTGGTTATAAAAAATCACGACCTGGTCCAGCACCCCAACTTTTGATTCACAAATTCATGTGACCCTATAATCGTCTCTGACGAAAAACGTGGTTGGATACCCGACATAGCCAGTACCACTGATTTGAATATCACTCGGTATAATGAAGAAGGGTGCTGAGATAGGCGATGGGGACCGCCCAGGAATACAGTGTGGGAGCAGTAATTTTTTCCATCTGAGATATTGTTCTTGTATTGGTGAGACCCTTTTTCATTAATACAAGATGTCGTTCTTTTGGTTTTCGGTATTGTCATGACACATTGTGTCTTTATTACTTAGTTATGCATTTAGTGTTTCTCTATTGTTGATACCATTGTGTTGTGATGATATCCATAATGTTACGCCTCGTGTTTCCGCCTTGGCGGGGTGTGACACGTTAACGGGTGTAAATGGGGCCCACAACTTATTGATAAGCTCCACTAGCTTATTAAGATACCTAATATGCTAATTGGTCTTGTATGGACTCTCATGTACTTTAAAAACCTAACCGGACCCTTAAGGGGCTTGGCGACCCATTACCGTGGCCAAACACGAGCCTATAAGCCACGAATAAGCTTGGACAGCTTATTGGTGAGCTTATGCAGCTTATGAGACTTATTATAGACTTAGGAAGTTATTGGACCTAAAGGGATCAAGCCCAAACACTTAAAATACTATTCAGACTCATATCGGGCTCAAAAAGCCCATTAACGAGCTTAACGGCTTATTGAATAAGCCACAAGATAAAAACAGCTTAATAGTAATCTTAAATGCTTAATGAGATAAGAAAATAAGAGGAATCATAGGAGAAACCTTTGTGTACCATTCAGACTAGAGTTATTGGGCTCACGAGCCCAACAAGCTCAAATAAGCTCAAATAAGTTCATCTGAGCTTATTTTATAGCCAAACAGTTTCATATGAGCTTATATAAGTCAAATAAGATCTTATATACTTTTAGAATCCTAAATGGACCTTTGTTTGCTTAATGGGCCTTGACGAGCTCAATAAGCCCAATAAGCTCAAATAAGCTCATCCGAGCTTATTTATAAGCTGACAACAGCTTATGTAGCTTATTGGAGTTATTAAAACCTATTGTCACTTGTTAGATCTTAATTGGGTTTAAAATGCGATTTTTACAAATTAAGGGGGCTAAAAGTGTCAAATTTCAAACCTAAGGGTTAAAACAGTCAAAACTGGATTTATAAAGCTCTAGGGACTGTTTTTGTAGCTTCTGAAACTTAAGGGACTGTTTTGAGAACATAAGGACCTAAAGTGTACTTGTTGTAAAATTGAAGGACTAAAAGTGTAAATATGGGAACTTAAGGATATAAATTGTAAACTGGCTATTTTAAACTACAAGGGCCATTTCTGCCAATTAAGAAACCTAAGGGTATTTCATGAACAAAGGTAATTTTAACAACCACTTAACATACCGTACGAGTTATATATTGTTCGGATATTATACGAGTTAAACCACGACTTAATAAATACGAATATTTATTAATAACGTTTATACATATACTAGAACGTGTGTAATCGTATACCTTCCCAAGAGCCATCAAGTCAAGACAAATACAATAAACATGTGCACCACCACACAAGTGATAACAGTATATATAAACTAGCAATTTATTATAGTTTATGCATTAAATCGTGAGCCTAAACTTGTAGACTAAGACTGCTGTAACACCCTCAAATCTGAGTACGCAGCGGAATGTTGAATATCCGAGGGCATTACTTTATTGATCAATAGCACAAGATCTGAGAACGACTACTAATCTTGTCGTTTGAAAAAGATACATTGGATTAACAAAATACTTGTTTGTTACATATGCCCATGGCTTCAAATTGTTTAACAATATAAATAAAGATTCCGGTTTATAACAATTGTCCCTAAAATGTAATAAGACCCCAAATCTTAAGTGTTGACTCTTTAGTTATTGACTTCCAATGTATCAACGCACCTCGTGCCTTATTGACCTGAAAAACATGCTTAAAGTATCAACATAAAGTTGGTGAATTCATAGGTTTATGTAAATCAATAGTAGGACCGCAAGATTTCCAAGTGTATGATTAAGCAACAAATGCAAACATCATACAAAGTAATTACATTTTCCTAAGCTCATGACACCGAGGTTCGACGTATATGAATGCAAATAAATTTTCCAACAAGTGTTTGTGAATGATGTGCTAACCCTACAACATCCTAAATTCGACATGCTATGTGTTCGTTCTCAGTGATAGCTAGTCACCCGAACGGGGATTGTCAATCCCTAATAGATCTATTCATAACATTCGCGCCCACATAATGCAATTCCCAATTACATCTATGCAATTAACAGTTCATGATGATGGACATAATGGGTTATAGTTACTTAGGCAAACACGTAATCATCGTATAAAATGTACACTTGTGTCCAATTTGTAAAACAAAACATGTTCTCACCCCAAGGATGTAAATCATTTAAATAACAATAAAACATGGGGCTCTGAACTCACTTGAGTGAATAGTCCTCTGAAAATGATAATAGATATCCTATGAATCACACCGTCAAATACCTAAGTAAATACGGCCAGTCTTAGTCTACAAATTTAGGCTAAAGACTCAATGTATAAACTACAATAAGTTGCTAGTTTATATATACTGTTATCACTTGTGTGGTGGTGTACGTGTTTAATGTATTAGAAATTGTTGATGGCTCTTGGAAAGGTATAAGATTTCCCACGTTCTAGTATACGTATAAACGTTTATTAATAAATATCCATATTTATTAAGTCGTGGTTTAACTTGTTATAATATTTGATAAATATATAACTCGTCCGATTCGTTAAGTGTTTATAAAAATCACTTTTGTTTACAAAATACCCTTAAGTTACTTGTAATTACAAAACAGCCCCTGGGTATATAGAATATATACTATTTTACCTTTCAAACCCTCAAGTTTCAAAATTACACTTTTAGTCCTTATAGTTTCATATCACCCCCTTATCTTTCAAAATGTTCAAAACAGCCCCTAGACTTATTAAAATCTGAAAATGGCAGTTTTAATCCCTATAGTTTATAAGTTGGCACTTTTGGTCCTCCGACTTTGTAAAAATTACATTTTTACTCCAATTAAATCCCAACAAGTGGCATTATGTTTTGTTAAGTCCAAATAAGTCATATAAGCTGCCCTAGCTTATAAATAAGCTTTAACGAGCTTATTTTGGCTTAATGGGCCTTATTGGGCCCATTAATGTCCATTAAGCGTTCTAAGGGTCCGATTTAGTTTTAAATAGAATTGTCTTCATTAAGCTTATTCAAGTCTGTTAAGTTAGAAATAAGCTCGGGAGAGCTTATTGGAGCTTATTGGGCTCGTGAGCCTAATAACTCAAGCCCGAAAGCTACACAAGGGTTCCTTATGTGTTTCTAAATTATTTTCTAGGCTTATCAAGCTTATTAGGGTCTATTTTGAGTCAGCTTATCCAAATAAGCATTTAAGCTCTCGTTAATGGGCTGTTAGGCCCATTAAGGGTCGAATGGGTTCCCAAGTGGCCCTACTTAGTCCCTTTAAGGTCCATTAACATTTGTTAAGTCCGTTTAGATTATTTTTGCCTACACAAGTGTACCAATAAGCTGGTCCCGCTTATTGTAAGCTTATTTGCTTGTATTGGGCTCGTTAATAGGTTAGTAAGCCCATTAAGCGTTCGACTAGCTTTTTAATCGTGAGATAGGGTCCATTAATGTTCTTAAGTTCATAGTAAGCTTATTAAGCCATATAAGCTCACGAATAAGCTATTTAAGCTTATTGTGGCTTATGACTCGCGTTTTGGACATGGCAATAGGCCGTCAAGCCCATTAAGGTTTCGATCGTGTTTACATTTCATGTTAGGGTCCATGCAAGTCAATAAGCACGTAGGTCTCTTAATAAGCTTGAGTGAGCTTATTAATAAGCTATGGGCCCGCCTAGCTGGCTTATTGGGCCTGTTTAGATCTAATAGGCTCGTTCACAGCCCGCTAATGTTTTCTTTTCTTGTACGCTTATTACTTACGAGTTAATTAAGTCCCTAAATCCTTAATAAGCTCGAATGAGCTTATTAATAAGCTATAGTCTCCACTGTTGGGCCTGTTGGGCCCGAGTGTGGGCTGCGTGGGTTTAACGAAGCCATTAGTGGCCCGTTATGTGTTCTAGTATCTCTTAAGACTCGTTAACGAGCTAGTAAACCAAATGTGAGCTTATTTAGCATGCATAGGGTCGTGTTCGCTACATGCACACGCTAGATAAGGTTGCTTACACATTCCTTAGTCTTCATGTCGTGTTTACAAGAAAAGTTTACGTATAGATTATTTAATATTTGCGTATATGGGTAAAGGTTCGCGTTGGTGTCCAAGTCTTTCCATATATAACCGAAATGTTTTAAGGTTTTGTTTGCCTTTAAGTCATGTTACGTGGTCCTTTACATTTTTAACACCACACAAGTCGTTATACGCAATAACATTTGCGTATAACACGCATGTTATTTATTATTCGTGAACTCTCGCTAGCACATTATATATATACGCGACATATTGACTAGTTCACAAAGAAAACAAGTATAATACGAGTGGTATAGGTTCAAACGAGACTTACAAGAGTCCTAGTGTATTGGTTGACGAGTTTTGGACGTGTAGAGTGCTAATCCAACGTATACCCGATCAAATTAACCCAATGTACGCCAACCCTTGGCTCGTGTACACCTTTTTATAAACTTGTATGACAACTAGAAATGTTTGTGGGTTCGAATGAGATCAAGGGAGGTGTTTGTTTGCGGTTTGAAGCTCGAACACAAGAATAAATATGTGTGTAGTTGTTTGAGAGTGTTTAGGGTGTATGTGAGTTTTCAAGAGTGTAAAGTGGTAAGTATACATGAGTATTTATAGGCACATTTGCTAGTTGATCTCCCTTGGTTCCCTCTTAACTAGAAACGAGCCAACATGGGTGGTTTTAGGGAGTTCTAGTTAGTTACACATGGGTTTAGGCTAAACCACCCAAGTACAAGCTTTAATTAGCCAAGTGATGTACAAGATTTAGCTAGATTAGGAAATCTTAAGGATTTGTGTGATTACATGCATGTAGCCGCGGCAAGGAGGGGCAAATGGGATCCTAAGTGGTCTTTAACCATTGTGTAATATGTTAACTAGGAACATTAAGTACTATTCTTAATTACATAGAGCTTGTACATGTACTTAGGGATCATAAGGAAGATTTCTAGTTGGTTTATGTGTACATATGTGTATAACCGCCCCCCTTGTGGTTTATATACACAAAATTGATTTATTTTTGTGGTGAGGTAGTAAAAGTAGGTATTGGTTTGCGTCTAGGTAAGTCTAGGTATTTCCGGGGTGTGTCCAAATGTATTTTATTGCGAAACGTAACCCTTTTTCGTGACCCATAAAAATAAAATACGCAAAGTACATAATTATCTTCTTAATAATTATTTACTACTCAATTGATGTAAACCTTAATTTATTTGATGACCGTTTACATTAAATGGTTATTTCTAGTCTACGCGATTTAGCTCAAAAGTAAAATTAAAAGTAAACACGTATCGGACTAAAATAAATAGTGACTAATAATAAGAGTCGTAAAATGACCTAAAATTGAGAAATGTTACATATTGGGTTTGATAGGTCTCCAAACCCAACATGCTGAGGGCTTAACAGCATTAAACCCATTTGCCCTGGCAGCATTAAC